>PNEQ01065685.1:0-62576 GCA_003012365.1 Medauroidea extradentata | reverse complement strand
GCACGAGGTAGTTCCAAGTGCCGCAGGGCACGAGGTAGTTCCAAGTGCCGCAGGGCACGAGGTAGTTCCAAGTGCCACAGGACACATGGACACCCGCCAGCCTGTTAACTAGCGCCCGATAATGGAAGGAAGCATGTAACTTCACCGTGATAACAGGCTTGCGCAAACAACCTAGCCATCCATGATACCAGCATATCCTACAGCGACAGCCCCGACCAGGGAGCATGTATAGAGAGTTAAAAAACTCAACGCATGAACCATCATTAGAGACATGAAAATTTCGCGTTTTCTTTTAGGCGCAAGCTATTCCAGCAACTATAGGTCTGAATGACGTTCACAGTTGGCCGTTGACTTACTCGTCACTTCTTGGAAGTAACGAAGCCAATAATAAAACTGTCTCTGGATACAGGCCCAGTTCACTGTGTCAGCGAGCAGATAATAAACAACTGCTGTGTGCACAAATTCACAAATATTCTTGGAGGCTAGCCTACAGGTCAGTGAACCCGCGAATTTTTCCGGTCTCTAGCCATCATATGTACTGATTTTATGATACTTATTTTTTAATCCTAAACGAGAGCAGATATAAAAAACACAGTTCCCCAGTTTTATCAAAAACCGTTCACACTGTGTTAATTTTTTTCAAGACAAAATACAACATGGTTATACCTAAATATGTAGTTAAGGAAATTCTCATTAATGAACTAATTAACAAAATTCATACCATCGTTTGTCTAAAAAAAATTAAACTACAATTTGTCTAGAAAATAATTAGACTATAAATTAAAGTACAATGTATTGGTTTGTGAACAGATCCTATTGCTCATGTTTATTGATATATGAATACCGGGTCCATGCAGGGTATTTAAATAGATTTTTAAACGGTTTTTTTTGTGATGGTTGCTCATAAGCACAAACCAATACATTTTTATTGTAAGCTCCCATTGTGACAAATATTAAAAAATCTCTACAATGTAAGATAATTTTAACAAAATTGTACCAGTTTTTCGGTACATGCTCTCATTTATAAACTTAAAATAAACTCACTATCGTAAACGCAGTAATAATGATGGATCATAGCTCCCCTGTGTCTACTGTTCTGCGATAATTATTTTTAAGCTTAAAAATAAAGCATATATTTTAGAATCTGTTAAGCAGTTTTGTCTTTAAAATTAATTTTTTTTTGTTTTTTAGTTATAGCTATTTTTTCACACGAAATTACACGGTTTTGACTAATAAGTCAATTAATTAAAATTTAGTTAGCTACCTAGGCCTAACTAGCTAAAACCACTGTATTTTATTTACTGCCTAAAAAATTAGCTAAGATGACGAAAACCATTTCAAACAAAAGTGTAAAACATATTTTCGATTTCTGCTCTTGTTTAGAATTTAAAAAATAATTATCCTGAAAACCGTACAAACAGGGTAGCATGGCCTTAAATGCCGGTAGGCTTAACTGTATTATCGCAGGGGTCGCCCAAGGTGGCAACAAATACCTACACATAGAATCTGACACTAAAATACGAAATTAAATACAATTTTGAGTTTAACCAATTAGTAGCTTTGTATTAGTTTCCTTATACTATTTCTGTTATTACATAACATTTGATGATGTTTAATAAAATTAACTATTTGATAATTACATGCGTTTTTACAGATACATAATTTCAGTATGTTATTTCATTACATCATTTATTTCTGAATGCATACATTGTCACTCTGGATGCCTTAAATTTTGGCCAACTGGGATTAGGATTCGCCTGTCCTATTCGAGTTACGAGGGCCTGGCCCCAATCTTGAACCTTTAATTATACGTAAATGTCTTGATCGGAAAAAAAAAAAAAAAAAAAAAAACTTTTTAAACGCAAAAAAAAAAAAATTATCATTCCTATGTACATTTTAACGGTAAATGTAGTCGACTACTATAAATGGTCTGCTAGTGACAGCAAAGGAACCTGAACCACTTGAAACAAAATACGAAATCGAGCAGGGAAGTCTCTCCAGGCATCACATTCGTGAGATCTCGAGTTGAATGTGCGGCATGACAAGCCAGGTTGGAAAGACTCTTCTTTTATTTTAGTTGTAAGAAACGATTACTTAAGAAACATAGTTATAGCTTTCTAGTGAAACACGTTTATCTTGCAATAAACTGATAAAACCGTTACATCTGACCAATAGTTAGAATATAATTAGTTGCCTTTTAAAAGTGTCAGACAATGAGCATATAGAAATTAGTAACTGAAAATGAACAGCCTTTTAGGGACCGCGGTTGGCTTAGTGTCTAGAGCACTCACCTCCAACCAAGGGGACTCGGGTTCGATTCCCGGCGGGGGTTGGTCCTCGCATTTTCGCATGTAAAAATCCATAATCGCATCATGTCACCCCTCACCAGTGATACTAGTCCTAGATGTTAAGTTCTGACCAAAATATCTTCACTCTGATTTCTTTTGTGATTTATTAAAATTACCATAGTACGAAGTTTTTGTTAATTGCAATTAAAATAGTGATATGATTTGAAAATGTCAAATTAAACAACGGTAATCCCGACCAATGAGGGTGGACAAGATGAATAAAATTTTAAGGAGGACAACCATTGGCACAGGGTTCTAATATCAAATATATAGTTTCCCTTTTCCCACTTACAGATTTTCAAGTTGCTGAAATGTCCTCCATACACAGGAAAATTATCACCGTCATCGACGTGTTCAGATACCGGATGTGTGGAGCGACTCTACGACCGCACCTCATCACGCTGCAGAAACATCTAATAGCCTATAAATACCGGAATGAAATAGAAATATGTAAATTAGCCATTCGAATTCAAAACGCTTGTAATATTATATGCAACACATTCTAGCTCGTTACCTGCCAACTTATATGGCGCGTGCTGTAACTCACGGTAGGAAAATTATGAAAAAAGTACGAATCCTGTGGACATAACATAATAGACGCACGAGTCTTGCTCCATTCAAATAGGCGGAGAAGCATATAGGGACATGAATAGTATTCTGTACGTTATCTTCAAAATTGTTATTAAAATGCGTGTAACCAGTAGCTAATTTCGGGAAACCTACAGTTCCTTATCGTAATCTCTAGCGACGCTGAGAAGGCAGAGTACAAGTAACTAGTACCTGCCTCGCAATATGGCTGCATCAAAATATATGTTTGTATATTTAATACTCTATGATCCCATTATAGTGGATGGCGATAACTATCTGCCTACTTTCCTCTCACTCAACCTTCCAAATATATTCACGGATAAACAGTTCAGGAAGATTTATAATTCTTTGAAATTAATTTTGGCGAAATGAAGTAATTTTCACTATGATTTAGTTACTCTTGACCACCACTGTAGTCACGTAGAGAAGCTTTTGGAACTTTTTTTTTCCACTTTTAGGCAATAGAAAATTTTACCTTTTAAGTTCTCTATGTTGCGTTAAAACACTTCACAACTACTATTCACCGTTCACTCTAAGTTGAGTTCTGAAGTAAACAAATAATGTAATATCATTGCACTTCGCTAGCTTCTAATTGGCTCAATTTGTGCGTCGCGCCGACGTACTATTTCCAACCGACAAAAGTGTGTACAGTAGGCATCATAGGAAACGACAACGCCGTATACATTAAAAAAATATTGCGTGAAAATTTCGTACGTGTTATCGACATAGGGTAACAAAAAATACATAAAAACTTGATAAAAATATTTACATCATGTTAATATTACATTATATTTCAAAATTTAATTGTAATTTTCAAGTCATAACTAACGATTGTATTCAAATATTCCAGTATTAACGTAACGAAAATTTAGTACTACATGCAGAAAAAAAGTTGTCAACAAAATGAGTGATTAAACTTTTAAAGTCCTCCTGGATTATTTTGTACTTCGTTTTGGAAAAAATTACATTTTATAAATCACCAAACAATCTGTCGATAATTCACGACACATATTTTTGTATGTATGTATGTATGTATGTATGTATGTATGTATGTATGTATGTATGTATGTATGTATGTATGTATGTATGTATGTATGTATGTATGTATGTATGTATGTATGTATGTATGTATGTATGTATGTATGTATGTATATATATATATATATATATATATATATATATATATGCGAGATTTTTATTCTTGCCTTATAAACATCACCACAGTTTATTCAGTAATGAAGACATATATCCACGTTTCGAAAACCATGCGAGACATTTTCACTGTTCACGTCAAGCATCACATAACCTAATCCGCAAGCGACATAAATATAAACCGACGCGAGGACAGAACAAAATAGAACAAGGAACTTTGGTTCGGACAACGCGGCCGTGTATCGGACGAACTCGTTGGACGAATTGGAAGGGACGGAAAATGGACGAACGAAAAAAAAAAAAAAAAAAAAAAAAAAAAAAAAAAAAATAAAAATAAAAACATTTGTAGTAACCACAACATTGACGCGTTAACGTCCAAAAATACTTTGAAAAATAAAACATTTCATCTGATTGTGATATTCCCGACTTATTTTTACTGTCGTAATTATTACTGAACTAAACTTTTGGTATTTTCAGAGTATCGTACATCTCTAAATACTGGCAAGTGTACCAAGAAACTCGTACGTTTAACAGTGCGTCAGTCGTTAAATAACTCGTGAACCATCTGTACGGACGTGTCGTCCGCTAACCATAATTATAGTAATAAACATATAGCGTCGTAGATTGTGTTTGCAACGTTTATATATTTTACATATTTGTTAATAAAACTCTCTTATTAAGTGATGGAGTGGTAAATTTATATGTACACGACAGATAAAGATCTATTTCTTATGCAAGATCACAGTGCACGGCGGTCGGCAGCCAATGAACATGTTTGTTTATAATTTGCTTTGTTTATCCTAAAACTTAACTAAGAGTGAACGGAGAATAAGTGGCTTATATATATATATATATATATATATATATATATATCGAAATGTGATCAGAAATGTGAATTATTATAACAGATCCCCAGAAAAACTTATTAGCGCGTATGTGTAAGGCACAAGATCCGATGGGAGTGCTAAGGCCGACGTATGAAGTATTGTCTATACACGCAAGCCACTCAGCTAGCGTGCAGTACTATTGCTATTTACCGAGCAAGGTGGCGCAACGGTAACACGTTGGACTCTCATTCGAGAGGACCCGGGTTCGACCCCAGTTCTGACCATCATAGTGTGTTTTTCGAAATCACTACAGGCTAATACCCAAGTGGGGAAAAAATATAATTTTATATTTGCATAAATCAGCGTTAGTTTTGCAGACGTTATTTGTAGAACAATTTCCATTTACAAAAAAAAATTATCTAAGCCAGTTTTCCCGTAATGGCATTTCAAAGTCAAAATGTTTATGTTGTTACTACATATAACCACCCCCCCCCCCCGAAAACTAAATAACATAATGAAACGAAATAATTCACTGTGAACGTACGTATCCCGGGCTACGGCTTTAAGTATATAAAAAACCATTCAAACAAAGTTTTGTATTTTTAAAAAATATCTTAAATTTGAATATTTTTTGTTACTTTTAGGAAATTATTCACAAATACAAAAATTCTTGTATTGCATTTTTGTTCACTTAAAAGTCCTAGCCCGTGACACGTACTTTTACTGCGAATTTTTTTCATTTCCTTATGTTGATTGGTTTTCGGGGCGTGATGAACCAAAAAGATGCACATTTCGACTTTGAAATGCCATTATGGGAAAACTGGCTGAGCTAAAATTGTTTGATAAGAAGAAAACATAATCCCAAGTTAACGCCTACAAAACTAACACTGCTGCATTTAAATATAAAATTATGAATTTTTCCCATTTGAACACCCTTAAAGGCCATGGCCAACCCTCTCCCAGGACCTGTCGTTGTACCAAGTTGTGTGTCACTGTCTCTAATACCTAGCTGTCAAAGTGACGTAAAGCCCACTTACCTTATCTTACTTTTCCTATCGGACTGCTAACGGTGACCATTATAATTGTAATTACGAGAAGTCTACTTTGAAGTCCAACACGCGTTTGTCTGTTTTAGTCTTTAAAATCTGGTTGGTATTTTTTTCATAAGAGGCAGTCTGGGAAATTTAGTTTTTAGCTATTTTTGCGGCCCTAAAATTATGTTTATAATAAGCGTGCAGAATTTAACTTATACCAAAATAGTTTGAAGTGTGTGTTCTTTTCGTAGAAGTACAATTGCATTGCACGTTATTTTAGTCAAAAAAGGAATAACCGCAACTCGCTGAAATTCATTTAAGTGTAAGTAGGAATATTTCTCTAAATGATTTTTGTATCACATGTATAATAATTTGCACTGGTACTCATGCACGGCCATTTGAACAAGGTTTTAGTTACCTTCTCGGTCATTTATTGGTTTCATTTTGGCCTGTAGTTCACGTCTGCATTTACACAAGTACAGTATGCACATATACGATAGCGTCCGTTATAGATTTGATGCAGCTGTTCAAGTACAAAGAGACCGGAGTTGTTAACGAACAGCGATTTATGTTATGAAAGGCTCGTACAAACAGGCTTGCACAACATATGTTTTCTTATCACACAGACACAAACGCAAAAATTGTAACTATAACATTTACGTATTATCAAGAGGAATTTAACCAACAATGTGCTGATCTCTCTCTTTAAGAAACTTAAGGATTTTTTTACCACGTATTTTGAATTGCACGGTGGTTAGCTTAGTTTGTGGCTAAGTTACTCTTTTTTTTTTTTTTACTTTTAACAGCTTTCTCATGTTAGTTTCACAATTAGTTTTTACCTTAAAGTTTCGATTTTCACACAAGGAAAATCTCGCGCTCAGCAGGGCTACCTACGTGTATCTTGCTGCGTCGTTCACGATCTCAATTCTGCTATATTTACACTGCTTACGTTCGCGGAGTGATTACAGAAGATAACACCACAATAAATTTAGTTACTTCTTTTTTCGTAAATATTTCCGTTCCTTTCACATAATTCTTAACTATTTAAAAATTTGGCCGATTCTGTGGGCGATTCAACACAAGCGCTATAAATGCAGTGTTTGAACAACGCTTTGGAACGCCGATGTGACAATCCCGACATAAATAAACGGAGAAGGCGTCTACGTGGCTGGACGGGCGCTTCGGCCACTATTCAAGACGGCGTTAGCTACTGCGGCAGCGCTTCTAATGCCGCCTCTACACATCGCCGAACATTCGCCGAATGTACCCGAATGAGAGAGTGTAGACGGTCATTCGTCTATTGTTCGTGAGTTCTTCAGTAGCCGCCGTCGTGAACGGTTCTGTTTTTTGGATCCTGTGTCGAGAATTCGGCACACGTTAGGGGTTTGTGTTGTTCTCGAATCTTCTAGAATTTTCGAGTTATTTTGAGTCTTTATTGAGTATTGTTTGCTTAAAATGGTTTAGATAATTGATTCACGTTATTGGCCGTGGGCATATTAAGCTGTTGGCCATTCAATTCTTATAAAAAAAAAAGTTTATGGTTCGTGCTCGCGCGGTGAACGTTTGCCATTCGTGCCGAATGCTGAGTAGCGATCCGCCTGGAGTCTGAATTTTTGTTAACGCATCAGAGGACGCTCATCCCGAACACGAGTGCGTCCCTCCACACATTCGCCGAACATAGTTGTTTGTTTACCGTCGAACGAGACGCACGCGAGCTGTGATCTAAACGTCTGTACATTAGCAAAAAATGACAGAGTAATGAACTGACTGACATTTTTACATGTAATCCATTTTGACTTCAACTTTCGTATTCGTCGACACATTCGACGAATGTGTAGATGCGTACATTCGCCCACAAATGATTCGCCAAAACATTCAGCGAATCGCTCGGCAACAGTGTAGAGGAGCCATAACGCGAGGCGGAAGGATGCGTTAGCGACGCCAATGCTCTAACGCTGAGCAGTATACACGGGTGTTTATAAACAGTTCAAACGCGCCCGCGACACATCCTACATGCACGGAATACGCATTAGAAATGAGCACCAAAACGTTAAAATCTTACGTCTCTGACGCTTTTGTGTAGAATGTATATTAACAACGTGCGTCTGTACATTTCAAACGTCATATTTCTAGCGTTCGCGTCTAATAAGATAAGACACGTCTGCGTCATGTACATGTACTTATGATTGAGGGAAAGGGCAAAACCACATAATAGCACAAAAATAGAAAGTAGACCGTAGTGAAGCCAGCAACTTTTCCATTGAGCGCTGCAATGGATGTTTCATTGCCAACTTTCCTACCGACATCCTAACATGCATATTTTACAAAGTATAAGTACGTGCAGTACATATGTATCTTTAAAGTTACGTAGATGTACATTAGTGTAATCACTGAATGTGTTATAGCGGTGAGTGTTCGACGAGAATGTTCTAGAACAGGAGCCATTACGTGACTAGCACCTATTGGCGCGTTTCCGCTCGTTGCAGACGGACACGAAAGACATTAATAAATCTCGATGACCATTTCAAAATAAAAATCACCCAATGAACTGCGACGTACCATGTCACCATGCGTGATGTCCGAATCACAATGCCGCGACAGAAACGACGCGAAATGCGCGAAGCGAATAAAATTGTCAGCCATTCAACGTCGAGGCTGGCGTCACAGAAACCTAGGCGCTGATTGGCGGACTCCTTCTGTTCGCGTCGCTTCTGTTGCGCCATTGTGATTCCGGGATCAAGCGAAGACGACAAACTGCTAAGGCTTCACTGCCGTATAATTTCCTGTCCTCGGTTAAATTTGTCAGTGCGCGACCGTCTCGCCGTTTAGATAAAGCGCGTTTTAGCTGTACTTGTAGATAGACAATGACGTCAATTTACGTAACACGAGCGAGGAAAGTGCTGGCGAGCGGATATACCACAAAATGCGCGTCCAAGGACCAACCACCATTAGGGAGATAAAACACTACCTTCCCCTTCCTCCTTCAACATATGGCTAACAAATTACGTCAAAAGGCCAACCAGGAAAAGCTCTTAGCGATGACGGTTTTGCGATGAAGTAACCAACTTAAATGACGGAAGATAGTCACAGATTTATAATAGTAGTAAATCATCGTCTCTCTTAAATACTAATAGTTCATTACGTCCAGCATACAGCAGCGGCACGAGTCCTGTCCTACCACGAATGCGACTTCTCATGGGGACGACACAGATTTTAGAATGTTGGAATCGTATTGAACGATGCCATTGTTCGGCGGGTTTTCTCAGAGGTCTCCTGTTTTCGCCACTCCCTCGTTCCGGCGCTGCTCCATACCTCATTTTGCCAGCGCTGATAACCTCGCTGCGCTGCTAAGCGCTGACCAAAATCTTCTCCCTTCACTCAACGAATGCAAGTCTTTCTGATTCACCTCTAGTAAAACACTAAAGCATGCATGCTGTATATTTAAATAGCACAAAAGTTGCCCTCCCATAGAAGCAAGAAAGTTGTTTTCTTCGGCACCTCATCTCCAGGCTCAAAGAGTCTAATCCCGAGTTACAAGTGACCGCAATCCGTGTTGAATTACTTTTAAAAGTCATATTATAACGCTGTAATACTTTACATATAGTCTATATGAGTATTGGGTCACCAAATTTTTGTATGTGCATTACGTAATGACAATCTGTGGACTTATGATTTAAAAATACTATCTGCACTAATTACGTCTTATTTGTGGGTCAAATTTAATGGATTTACGAATTTTTCACTAAAGAGCTATAATTATATATATTTTTAACAAGTGTTCAAACACAACCGAAATAAGAAAAAATAACAAAAAATCCAACATGACTCGCGATGCCCGCCAGACACAAGTGGCATCTAATTATTACGTTTAATATAGACAGGGCTAAAGGTAAGGTTAGAGGATGTCTCGATGGTACCAAATTTTTGGTAGTCACAAAAATAAACTAACAAAACGTTACTTTATACTCACTTGTACCAATAAGCAAAATATAAAATGTTAACACTAAAGTAGACTATTTGCCTTATGGCGCTAAAATATAAATTTAAAACAAACATGAGCAATACGATCACTACCGGTACGTTAAGTATTTGCGTCGCTAGTTTTTACGTTCATGACTGCAATGACGTAAAAATAATAAATTCCTAAGTTATTATTTACCAAAGAGTGCGATTCAACCTTGGATGCCAATGTACTTATCGCATAGAAAAGCAACAGTTCTATTGAATGACTATTCTTTGAAGGGTCGAAATACGTGTCAACGTTTAGAAAACTTAACACAAAGTGGCAATTCAGCTTTTGGAACATTTCTTTCATTAAGAAAATTTCTAAGTTTCTGCTGAGCGAATAGGTTACAGAAATATAATTTTTTAATAATGACAATCTATATATGCATATTTATCGATTGGACTGGGACGTAAATCTCTAGTGGGTGGCATACTCCCTACTCAGCCTGAAATAGAAGGAAATTCTATTTTTAAACACTAAAATTTGAATTAACATTAATACATAAAACGGTGTTAATAGTAACCCACTCCAAACGAGTAGTACCGCAATGGTACACGTGACCGATAAAAAAAAAACAAGATATTTTAAAGATTCCACGGACGAGTGAACTTATTCTGGAAGTTAGTACAATTATTTGGGGTTCGCTGTGAATCAACGCATTGGTGCTACCGTTTTCCAGGTCTGCAAACTTTACGACCCCCCCCCCTCCAGTTTTTTTTCACACGCTCTTTTAGTTGGCAACACGAATTTACAAAAAAAAAGTTTGATGATATTGGTTTCTCAAATGATATTTGCCAGCTGTGGAAAACTGCTCATGTTCGTAAAACAGACTGTAAAATATTTTAAAATAACGGATGTGTGATTTGTGACCATCCTCTCCATTCCCCTTAATGTTGCTGTTACGCCACCACACAGTATTTAAATTCAAAGCAGATTTAACTTGTGACTTCAGAACTATATCCATCTAGAAAAATTTCGATCTATGTATCAATTTATTTTATCAACAGCTACGTCGAACGGTTATGACGAAAATGATTCTTTTTTTAGGTATTGTTTACATTGCTTGCCTAGATAATTAAACAAAATGTTGAATACCGTACGCTGTATCAGTTATAGGTTTAACCAAGCTTCTTCCACTCTGTGCAGATAATGTGGCACAGTAACTATTAATTTGTTTTTTTATGCACCACTGAAAGTTATTAAAACCAGAAGCTGCGCATCTTTTAAGTTACCTGCATCCGTTCAGATAATAATACAATCTGTACAGGATATTAACGCGACGATACACAACATGTCTTACCCAATGTTCCATACTTCAATTGTTTGCGTACACTAACATTCAAGACTGATGAGTAGTTCCAACACTCAAGAGGTCATTTATAAAGTCAACAGAAAGCACTATAAGACACTAAAATGGTTAGATCTTAAGTCGCCATATAGAAATGCACAACAAACTACCATCCGAGTGATTACAGTACAGACCTACCTCTGCACGTATTGTTTAGAAGTTACTCTAATTTATACGTTAACTTTGATTTAAAACAATTCCAAGAGGCAAATATATAATATATAAATAATACGGAATTACTTAAATTTTACACGTTTTTTTTACAACAGCTGATTGTGACTTATTTGTTTGCAATTATTTTCTCGTCTTTAGTCCTTTAATAATACTGTGGGATTTTCAACTACTTGGCAGAATTCGCTCGCTATGACATTATGTCCAGAATAATGGGTGTAATTTGTTACTAAGAATAATTGCACACGTTCCTGCTAGTGTAATGCATCGTTGTAAGACGTACAAATACCAGTTTTTGGAGTCTCGCAACCTTGTGCCATGAACAAAATTGGCATGTACTTTATGTAGAGTATACAGGACATGAAGTGCCAGTTTTTCCTAGATATGGTACCAGTTTTTTGCTAAGTCTTGAACACCGAGTAATCAAGACTCACCTCTAAGCACGTCAAAAATGCAACGATGATTTCAAAGTTACGCGAATAAAGAATCGGTTATACTACAGCGTGTCTTAAACATTAACTCTACCTATATATATATATATATATATATATATATATATATATATATATATATATATATATATATATAATGACAATGTGTACCGTCATCTGGGGTAACTTTAAACAATATTCCAATAATTTTTATTTTACATATAGAGGTCGTAAGAGATAAAACAAAAATAAATAACACATTAACAACAGGTGCTAAGTAATATAAGCAGAATAACGTTTAATTGAAGGCACCAATTTGTATGTTACAAATTCTTGAAATATTGTTTCAAGTTACACCAGGTATAGCAAGTTACCGCAGATGACGGTAGTGACCGTAAACCCATGCAGTTATCGTTGCCATTTATAATTTATTTTTAAAAGTGAGGCTGCCCACTGAGCGGAACGAGAAAATAGTGTATCAATAAACAGGTGTTCTGTCCCCTGGATATTTATGGGAATGGCTGGTTTCTGTAACAAATCCCCGAGCGCGAAGGATATGTCCTCAGTCAAGTTCAGTAACGGGTCAAGAACGACTATCGGCTGTTAGCCACGTACCGCTACTCGTCCCGTTTCATTGTCTACTACACAGTCGTTTTGTCTCTACAGGAACTCGTGCCATCTCCATCTCGAAGTGGGTAGGTGTTATTTCACAGTTTCCCTTTCCGGTTTCAAATAATCCAAGACTAGCTTAATAAAGTCTGCAGGCCGTTGCGTACGAGATCTTGGCTTCCGAGTTGCAGTCGCGTCACTGACATTTATTCTTCCCACGTTTCGGAAGACACTGCAGCCTCAATATTCAGAGTGAAGTAGCAGTCGCAGTAACAGAAGGGAACAGTTACTGCTACGACTTCACTCTGAATATGGAAGCTACAATGTCTACCGAAACGCCTGGAAGAGAAACTCCAGTGACGCTGCTACAACCCGGAAACTCTCGGGAATAGTTTCTCCAATCTGTTCTTTACAATTTTATTTTGACTGACAAATTCGTACACTGAGATAATTTTATTGGTACCTGGCTAATCATTATCTTAACCACAAAAATGTATCCGTGGATTATTCGCAGAGCAGTATAACGCAGCTCGGCCGTAAGCTACTAACCCACATGTTTACTTGAAACCCGCAACTAACGTACGTTTTTCCTTGTTTCTGTGCCTCGAGGACTTCCGAACTTTCATACTTGGCAAGGGAACTAACCAGCTAAATAGTACAACTTCTAGGCTTCTCTCAACTATACTGAAGCCAATGCCAAATTATTACATTCGTTTTGAACCAGAAGATTTCGTATCTGTAATCCAGACACTGCTTCACTGGATGACACAAACAGTCGCGCATCCAGGGCGAACGCTGAGGTACGGAATAAGGCAAAAAGTTATACGAGGCGCGCGTTCTATAGTTCAAATTTTGGCGTACGAAGTATAGACACAATAACGGTTCCACGTGTGATACAAGATATCTTTAAAAGTCGACACTGGTTAACACATCTTACGGCAGTGTTGCTTCTACTCGCACAGTAAAAACTTTCGTTGCCTCAACAAAATTTTGTTCAAATATGATTAACTGCAAAGTAACTTCACCGCAAAGTATTTTGCTCGCGGTAAAGACATCTTGCCTTACAGCAAAGCAAATATGGAAAACATTTTTTGTTTCACATTTTGTCGTAAATAAATTTTCTTTGAAACTAATGCAAGTACCTATCTTTGAAGAAAAGAAAATATTTTATTTATTTTCGAAATAAGCAATAATGCAATATATGATACTATTGATGTAACTATTGAACAAAAATTTTCCTTACGTCAAAGTAATTTGGCTCATTTAAGCAAACATTATGCTGTGGGAAAGAAAGTGTTTTACTGACCATTAATAACTTAAATGACTCAACTATGTGTCTACACTCCTTAGCAGTGAACATATCATTCAATCAGTGAACTGTTATTAGTTTTTCAGACCCTATTTTCAGCAACACCTATTTTCCGGACAACAGGTAGTGTCAACTAGATCTTGTCACTTCGCTTTATCGTGTTTGTTGCTTTAAGAAAATTACATTTAGCACATTTGAACAACTATTTCCTCAGCAAGTTTTTAAATACAATCTATATTATTAATTGGAAAGCATAAAAAAAGGAGAAAAAGATGCAATATGCATGAGAAAGTAAAGAAGTTCTAGGAAGTCTTCATGTCAAACACGAGATAAGCATGTATGAATAGTAATGCGTCGCAAGAATGCCACTAAATTCTTCTTTTAGCACTGATAATACTGCGCGAATTAAACATTTTCAATAATTTTGTACGTAAAGAATTCCAATTGTTGTAAAAACTCAACATCAGCAACAGCTGTATTTCTCAATATTTCTGTATTGGTTAGGCACTTTTCACATTAGCCATTAAAATGCAAAATACATTTAGAGTTTGTACAACAAGGCAACACACGGATCCTTTTGTAATTCATTATGTACTGCGCACTAAAAAATCTTACAATATGTGTGATATTTTGCTAAGGTATAGTTATCATTCCGGTAGTTTCTAACAGTAAAAATATCTGTTAAAAAAAGGTCGTCATTTATCAGCGATTCAAATTTTGTATACTCAGAAAAGTCATCTACTCATAAAAATAGTTCTTCTACTTGCAATTTGTCTTTTAATTCTGAATCTCAACCCTTCTGGGTTAAATTACCAACCACTTATCCCAGTGAAAGTTTTTCTTAAAAAATCAGTTGACATCTTGACTTTCATAATTGCTTAACTATCAGTAAACACTAAAAAAAAAAAAACTCTTACTAGAATATAACTGAACTGTCTATAAACTGTCAAACTGGCGTATGTACTGGCACGAATTATATAAATTTCAAGGTAGTCATATCTAAACGCCTCGATAAGCCATTCGTAACAAACTCAAGGTAGAGATCAAACACTGAATTTGTAGTGGCTGGTAGGTTAGCAACACGTATCAACCGAGGGGAATGAGGATCTATTTTAATATCTGGCACTATGTAATGTACTATTTAAGTTGGATTATGGAATACTGTTAGAATTTTTTTAAATATTAATTATTTTCACTTCATTATTGCAATTCGTATAAAAATCGTGTATTCTTAGTTACACATAATGGCAGTATGTGACTCACGTGTTTCCAATACAAAGTTATTCAAAAATGATCTAAAGAGTGTACAAAAATATTTCAAGATTATAAAAAACAGATTCCAATTATGAACAAAAAAATCCGTTTTCAGACACCACAACCTGACAAAAGCCACACGTTCTTACGATGTAGGAAGAGTCTTGCTACCAGCTATCTCTGTGGTGATAACATGCCTGCATACCAGTCCTGTCTTAGCCATCTATGGTCATTCAGGGAGGACGAGCAAAACTGAAGGTGGGAGACTTAATTATTAACAAGAGAGGATTTCATTTTAAGTTAGATTTTACATGTTTCACTTGATACAGGAAAGCTTACAGCGGCGTAACTCTGTAGTATTAGTTCCAAAATGTGTTGTAGGCCATTCACGGACAAAAGGCTGAAACGTTTTTTTATATCATCATAGTTGTTTGGTACCTACAAGAGATCAACTAATTCTGGAAGAAGGTAGACGTGTGTGAACGTATAGTTTCGAACGAATGTGTATTGTAATTTTGTACTTTCACATGCAAGATCTCATGCGAAGCCACCATCAGAACGCGAATCAAGTGTCATCGCCGCTAGAGCAAGCCAGATAACCGAAAACTCGACTGTGGACGTGTAGTGTCACCGGGCGTAACCATACCAGCGCGACTATATATCTGGAAAAGTAATTTGAGAAAACATACAAGAACACATTAAAACACGCTGAAACATATTTCAGGCGCTAGGTAGCTGACAGCAGATACCCGTGTATTATTATCTATTGGTTCGCGTGGCAATTGATCTTTTGGAGGTATTGAAGATATTGGTTTAATTGTGATTGGAAGAATATTAATTATGCTATGTGCAACTGTTTTATATATATTATCTGTGAGATATTAATTTGGGAAGGTAACAAGAAAAAAGAAACATTCTATTCCAAGTTGTAATTTCTGATAAATAGCTTTCATACCAATTACATGCCTGAAATTTTGCGTACGATGATTAATTTATTTCAACAGATATGCCTATCTTCGGGCTAACTCGTAGAGTCCGAGAGTTCTCCTCTGAAAAAAATTTCAAGGTGCAAAAAAGGGGCTATTTAGCCAGTTTTAATTTACAAAATTTGAATATACATACCGCTATTTTTATAACACTTTTTTATAATTTTCCTTCTTCCTAAATACTTTTTAGTGGGGTACGTGTCTCCCCCCCCTGTCCCCATACCCCGCATGCATATGCCGTGAACAGCTTCTGTATACTGTAAGCCATGCCTTCTCGCCACTGGAGCATGCCGCCGATAAGAAAAGCCGTTTTCTCCAGTTTTGAAACGCTGGTTTCGTCAGAGAATTACCGAGAGTTTGAACGGCCCGATTTCTCAGCAGAACTAGGGACCGTGGTTGTCGTAGCGGCTAGGGTGCTCGCCTCCTACCCCGGCGATCTGGGTTAGATTCCGCGATTATTTTACGTTGGAATCGTGCCGGACGATGACTACATTCGGCGGTTTTTTTTTTTCGGGGACCTCCTATTTCTACATTCCTTTCATTTCGGCGTTGCTCTGTGGCCACCCTACATCACTCCTCACCAGCGCTGAAGATATCTCTTCGCTTCCGTTAGTAGAATTGGCACGCAAAAATATTACAGAAAGTGCTAGCTACATGTCTAGTTCACACCATCAAACCAAAGCCCTTAGCTTTAACCATGTTGCAGTATAGAAGAAAAATGTTCTTACCAACCTTCCACAGGACGTACTTCAGACGAACAAAACTATACATATTTTAAATCAAGGATTGGATACATTTAAAACACTATTTCCGAGCACCACCGCTATAAAAAAAAAGTTTTATTTAGGCGCGCTGACTACATTAAATTTTGCAACACTCGCGAAATAAACGCTCTGGTTTACCTTATCGGTGGCAAGACTTTGAAAAGTTAATATCTCAGACGAATTAGTTTTATGATGCCAGTCAACATGTCTGGAGTTACAGCGATTCCGACAGTGTATAATGATTTATTATTAAATAATATATGTATATTACATTACACACACTTATTAATTCAGTTTCCTTCCATTTTATAAAATGTTTGTTTAACTGTTTGGTTTGTAATAGAAAATTAAGACAATTTTAATGCCACTCCTGAACAATTACACTACAAGAGATAATAACCTCCATGAACGGACCAGTTATTTATTAACCTGCTGTAATATTATGTAATAAGCTACTCGACAACATGAAAATACTTTGCGATGCACGTATTAATGTATACATTTAAATACCATTATTGGAATAATTTATAATAAAAAATTCATTTTTCACATTTGGCGAGCGTTTTTATTAACTTGATAATATGTTTCATATTTTCATTCATTTTAGCACACTTACCGAAGGAAAAAGTATGCTTACGAAGATCACCTTCCCGTCTCCTGTCTTAAAACGTTTGATTCCGTTTAACCATATTTCATATAACTTCATACATAGATATATTGTACTTAAAACCACTTTATTCTTACTGGATACATATGAGTTGTATTTTATTTAAAATAACTTTATTCTAATGTGGCATTTAAACATTTTCTGATCGTTTATGATTTATGAGGAACTAGATTACATAATTTCATCAAATTCAATACACATTCGATACTTGGTAAGGCGATTTAACTTTAATGTATATGATTCATAACGTGTTTATATTTTCAAAATTGTGGCCAATTATTTTTGCTAATACGATATCCAAGATACATTTTTCCGAATTTAATCAAACTTGATACACATACACAGTAGCCTACTTATTCGTAATGTGATTTCACTTTTACGCATTTACCAGTCATACATTCAATCATACTAAACTCGATACACAAGTCGTACTTAGTTCAGCTGCTTGAGTTTTATATATTTTCCTCATATCATAGTCAATATATTTCTAGAATTGGTGGAACGAGTGTAACCAAATTAAACGTTACTTAAAAACATTTTCATCCAGACTTTGATGTAACTAGCCCTAATTGTTGCATGTTCACCACGTTATAGGATAGCATTACTTGGATAAATTAAAATATAATTTCATATTTTTATCTACATGGTTATTTCACACTCTCAGTAATTAATATGTTCCAAATAGGTAAAAATGCATGCTCACGCCCTCGGAAGTGACGCCAGAGAGTGTTGTTTCAAATGGCCGAGTGTGAGTACGTTTAGCGAGTATGTGTGAACGAATGCTTGATGCTTTGGTCTACTCTTAGGACAATTGTTTGTTTAGGTTTGGCAGCACGCAAGAATTGTGGTGGCGTTTCAAATAGCGAGCACGCATTGAATTGTGGGAGCGAGTACATGTAAGAGTTATTTCGACTGTGTTCCAAATACTCAGTATTAGCACATTCACTCGCTCCCACAATCCCCACAAATCACTTTGAAATGCACACACTTGCACTCTACTAGCAACATTGTAACCGCTGGTATCGCGCATCCAGTGTCTTGTTCTAAAATATTATAATTATTATTTACCATAACTGAGAATATACTGGATACAAAATGTGAGAGCAGTAAACAAACAAAACTCCATGGAATACAAGTACTGTGTGTACAAAGCATGTACTTACGAACACTCGCTACACGCACTCTCACTCTGCGTTATAGAACACTGTGACGTCACTTCCTAGTAAGAGTGCGCTAGTGCGAATATTTGTGCTTTTTGGAACACAACCTAAGTAACCAAGACTAGTTAGTTTTGACGGTTAACTTATTGTTTAAAGGTCCGGTTTCACCAACCTCTGTTAAGGTTCTTATCTAGGTAGGCTGCGTTCGTGTATGTGAGGCACAAACCCGGTGGAGAGTGAAAAGTGACGTTTGTCGGCGTATGTAATGCAATATCGCTTCTACGCGTAAAATCCCGCAGAGCTTTATTATTATACATTTTCCTGTGGGACTTTAAGCGATGACCGTATTATTTTATTTGCGATACTTATGGTTCACAATACAGCGCTTATTTCTAATATTGCGTTTTTCGAATCCGGTTGGAATTTTCCTAGATACGGCAGTTTAATAAAGTGGTTTTTAGACATTTTTGAGAGTCCTTGAAAATCGTGTTCCCAACACGCGAACCTACGTTTTAAACTTTTGGAGACATTGTACGTCTATGAAAAGAAAACACATATATTGTTGACAGGCCAAAATTCAAAACTGAAGAAGGTTGTTTGACAGACAACATAAACAACTTACAAACTGTAACCAAGAAACAACTATTACAGTGGCTGAAAGTAATATGTGGTTGCGAGTAATTTTTTTTCTATGCATTTATCACCTTGTTCTAATATTCAATCTGTTATGTATGTAAACAAATATTTAACTAAGTCCTTCTAATAATAATTATTATTATTAGTATTATTATTCAATGTTTTTTTCCTTCTGTAAGCATGTATTTCGTTAGTGATTCTGTTTGCACACGACAAATTGTAAACCGGCCGTTGTGCTGAACTTTGATCGTGTATAAATAAACAATCATAATGCGCGTTGAGATATTTCTTCCAAATATGATTACTTCTAGCTCGCTGCAATGCGTTTCAAACGCAGGTAGATAGGAACCTTAAGCATTTAACATTTGTTAAAGAGGATGAACAGAAGATTTTACACGTTAAATCGTCTGTTAATCCTATTTAACAAATGTTTTGGTGAAACCGGCCCATATTTTTTTTTTGTGATTTTGTGTTTATTTAAAAGGCTTTCCACATCCTGTAGTCATATTACCTCCTGTAAGGATCCAAGAAATGTAAGAAACAGCGTACAGAAGAGAAGAAAGTGCTCACCTCTACCACGTTCTTGCATAAGTGCCAGCCAGCTCTCACAATCACGATATGTGGTTCAGGATAAAGTGAGCACATTTGAAACCCTAGTTCCTTTTTTACTTTGTATTTCTGCTACTTTTTAATATAAACAAAAAACCTATGTAGCAATCAAAAGTGTATAGATTGTACTGAACACGAAAAGTATGCGTCTCAAGTCACAATAAATCGTATTTTTATTTAATTTGTTATTCTAGACACGAGGTGCTCATTTAATAACGAACTATCCAATACGAGAAGCAGTTTGACGTAGAAGCCCGCCAGCTAGGAAGACCAGATGCAGCCGGGTCTGTCGCAGACCTCGACTGTCATCTGTATCTGACCATCTAAGAGCCCTAGCCAGGCTTCACGCCCTAAGAAAGTACACCACGGAAGTGACGTCACATGCCGCTGTTCGCTCTCACTATACCCGGGCATACATGGACAGTACTACGCAAAAACGTTTACCGTCAAACAAAAACATTGCAGTACAGTGAAAGCCCAAAAGCCGATTATGTGTCAAGGTTATGTTAAAAAACTACGACATAGTATTAATTTGAGGATAGAGTTTTCAGATTCCTCTAAGACGTCTACATTATTTTGTTAAACTTGCGTGAAAATGTGGGTAAAATCTTATCTTCGTAACACTATCTATACGAGCCCTGTAAAGTTCCATGTAGATAAGGGCACAAGCCACTTACACTTCTCGTTCTAAATCAGAATTCACAATATGCACACTTCATGAAAGGAACTACAGGCCCGAGAAACAAAGTGCACAAGAGCAAGTGACTCAGGCTCCAAGAGCCCAATGCACCGAAATAGAGCACGGCCATCCCTGGGCGGCGGAAGATTTTCGTCATGAGGATGTCAAAATCATAATGCGAAAATATTGAAAAGAACCGTTAACATTTTAATAGTTTTGAATTAAAATTATACCTCTACCTACAAGTATCGCAGTATCACAAATAATTCTACTAAACACGTGGTGGTGATAGTAAACCGTGTTACACTCTGTTGTTGCTATATGAATTTCTATAAAATATTGGCAGAGGCTATCAACTATCTTCTGCTACAGGGTCAAACTTGTTGCGAGGTATCAGTGAGAATATTTTTTTTTTTTTTTTTCGGACAACATCGTGTTGGAATTTTAGGATGAGATTTCGTATGGAAATTTCATATAAGATTTAAATCTTAGCATCGTGTAAAAACTGCCGAAGGCGGTCTCCTGTCCCAGACACAGAGCAGTGTATAGAACTTCAACCGTCAAAAGTTTATTCGACTACTACTCAACGTACGTAAGTGATGTCTGCTTAAGAGAAGAGTATTCAAATCATTACACCGCTTGTTTTATCTTTCCAGTTTCCAGATCTTCCATTTATCTTTAAAGCTATTTTCTCAAGCCGATAATGGCTATTTTGCGATTATTTTAGGCATGATTATCTTGGTTCAGAATAAAAAAAAGGTATGGACGGGTACAACACAACTTTTTCTCAAATATTACGTCGAAAATGAGTTGCCACTGTGTCTTATAGAGACTTGTTGTCGGCGATAAGAATACACGGCAATTCAGTGGATTGTGTCGTCCTTCAGCTATTTCTCGGATACGCCAAGTACGTCCACCCCGGCTACCACGCGCTTAAAATGTGCTGCAGGTGTCCGCAAATACGTTTTTATTATGAAAACACTCCACGTGTTCACATTGTGTCAATGTACGAACAAAAATACATTCCAAACGATGATTGATAGGTAGTTTCAAAGCATCACGCCAAACACGAAATCAATTCGGAGCCCCTCAAAATCGGTAAATACAACTTTATCATCCTTGTGTATCTAAGGTTTATCTCAAAAAAATTACTCACGGTATTCGTGTGAAACTACTCTCGAAAAATGCACTGGAGTTTGTTTAAAACATATTACCAATAAAAAAATGACGTGATCACAAAGTGTCGGTCACGATCTACGATACCAGTGCACGCAAAGTCTTGCGGTAAAGGCGATGCCGCGCTAGATGAGCCGGTCAAACTCGCCCTTGGTGCAATGCCTCACCACACAAACACGCGCCCAGCAGGCGGGCGCCTTAAAGGCCCTCTCTACCTCTGCGTCAAATGCGTTGCACCGAGTTATGAATATTCTTTTTTGACTTAACTATTTAACGTGTATATCTACCAAAAGAGCACACACTTCACACTGTATCGCTATAGTTTAAAAAATTCGGCACGCTTATTAGAAAACCTCATTTTTGGGCCCCTCAAAATGGCCAGTAGTGGCTTTTCCAGACTGCCATACCTGTGAAAATAACCGGATTAGAATAACACGACTATTGAAGCAAGCGTTATACTTATGCTGCCTATCTATGAAATAATGTGGCCAGCGCTTAAAGACCCAAAGGGTAAAACACTGCACACCAGCTGAGTGATCTGCGCGAAGAGGCGATAATGCCTTACATACATCGGTCAGTGGCAACCTTACCGCTCCTACCTCACACACACAAACGCTGCCTATATAGGAAGACCCTTTGAGGATTCTTAAATGGTCAAATTTAAACACAGCCCTTATTTATATATACGGCGTCACCGATCTGAAGCGCACTAACCTCGTCTCTTCCACTGCATGAACTTGTGGTAGAGCAGGCAGGAGCAGACACAACAGACGCAGCTGAGCACCATCAAGGTGAGCACCACGCCAACCCAGACGTCGGCGAGGAACTCTTCGTAGCTCTGCTCGATGCCCGGCTTGACCACCTCCTTGACGACCACCGTCAAGTTGAGCGGCGGCTCCGGCTCTTGGTCCTGCACGTGCACGTCCATCTCCGTGGGTCAGGACCAGCGACAAGAAGACACAGTCCGCACAGTCAACACCACAACACACGCCATCTCCCTCCTGGGTCTAGCCACTATAGCTCGACCGTCGCGAGCGAGAGAGCGCGCACAAGTGTGGCGGTACGCGGAGTTACCCGGTGTGTCAACTACTAGCCTCCCCTACCACCCCGCCGTCGCCGACGTAGTGGCCCCTCCCGCGCTTCCAGGTAGGAGGCGGGCCCCGACCTTCGCCGGTGCGACGCAAACTTGTGTACACGTGGTCGTCCAACAACACGTGAGCACAGAACGAGGAAGATATCGCCTCTACGTGCGCAATAACTAACCTCACAGCCGGGGGCAACTCACGTTCCCACGTAGTTGGGGGCAAACATGATAACTCCTGTTCTAATTGTCGTCTTTAAGGATGTACAAAGGTCACCTTCTTGGATAATACAGATTTGCTTTTATAAAATTATTTAAATTATATTACTAAAAATAATAAAAAGTAAAATTATTGTAGGTAGACAAGTAGATTGTTTAAGGTTTGCCCCTGCTTCAAGGATTCACAAGGATTGCAGAACATCTTTGCTACCACCTACTCTCCCTTGTTGATGCGCTCTGCTCACAGCCCCTGCGCTGACAGCTCTTCAAGTTCTAGAAGACCTGGAGTCGATCCCTGTCTCAGGCCATCCTGATTTCTGTTTTCATGGTTTCCCGAAATAGTTCCAGGCGAATACTGCAATGGTCGACTCCTCTCCCAGCTCCTGTCATTGTACCAAGTTGTTGACCGTCTCTATGTTGTTTACTGTGTTATTTCTGTTATTCTTACAAATTCGCTTGCATTCTTTGATAAAAGCCTTGCAAAAGTATTTGTGAGTCGACATAGCTTCTTTCAAGTTGGCATCGTAGAGTAATCGGTAAGGTAATGGGCCGTAACGTAAAATCATACGAACATCGTAAGGGTCGTGGATTCGAAAGCAGTGCACTTCTAGCGGACTTTTTTTACACACTTTAGGAAGTTTGTGCTGTACGTGAGAGCTCTAAAAATAAAATAATTATATATATTTGCCTTAATTTTGCTTTTCTAGAGTACATTTTTTCAGCATTTTGTTCAACCAACGTTTCGCCAATCTTGGCCCAACGTTATTCAATTGCAAAAGCCTACGTAGGCCCAAGCGATATTTTGACATTGGCCCAACCTATAATGTCAATGTCGGGCCATTGCTGGACAAATGTTGAATCGATAAGAGTCAAGCGAGATTAAGGCCTCGCTCTTTAGTTTTGCAGTGGTTTCGAAAATATTTTTCGTACAAATTAATATATATGTATGTATGTATGTATGTATGTATATATCTTACAATTTTAACACTTATATATCATTGTTTGTATCTTAATTTTTCTGTTGCAATACACCAAACGGATATTTAGATTTTTGCCTCTGAAATATAACATATTTTTTTTGTTGTAAAAATTAACCAAAAAGAAGAAATAACTTTTTGCTAGCAAACGGTACACTATTTAAAAAAACGCTCTAGCGAAATTGTGTATTGTATGACTGTACACAGCCTCAAATTTTTTCAAAGCATTTGGTTAAAAAATATTCGAGTTATTTGCCATTGTTTGAAATAAATGAAAGATCATTGCCTCAAGGGACAACACAACATCCATGTCAAGCTTGGATTCGAACCCAGGACTAATCGACTGCACTACGGTTATCTTTAAGAGATAAGCTTTGTTTTCTAGACGTTACTTAAGACTACATAATAAAAGTGTTTCAACCAAACAGTTGTTACATAATGGCATGTCAAAATACAAATTGACAGCTTGCGGGGACGTACAGCAAAAATTATTTTGGGAACCCACTGGCTGAAAAAATGAAATAATTAACAGTGAAATAAAATATGTGATATTTTACGAAACGTTGTTCTATAACACAACAGACAAGAAAATTTTTTCGCATGGAAAAAATTCCTGGATTCTTCAAAAGTTTTCTTCAGATTCAGCAAGTTTTAAAACATACGAAGAGTTCATTGTGTGTTTCTTTGTACACTGCTTGAAGCAGCCTATGGCATGATGTTGAGGTGGGACGACAGAATCTAGGGCGGGAAAAGTGAGACTGCATCCACTCCTATCAACTACAAAGTCCGAACAACCGGGAATCAAACTCGGATAGCCACGAGGTAGAAGGAGAATAAGCCAAATTGTTAAAATAAAAAAAAACACATATACAATAGGTAGTTTATTAAAAATATTTTCTCGAAGAATGTATTTCTGAAAAACACTCTCTTACGCCGAAATCTCGTATATTTGATTGAGGTGCAAGAGATGACACTTAAGAAACGCGTCATTCTTGATAAATGTTTGCTGATAAAGTTGGCAAAGATGATTTAGGATTGTTGTTTTGTAGTTTTCCCATATTGATTTTCAAAACATGTAGATTTCGAGTGGAGTTTTCAGCGTTTATGTATCTACCACACACTCTTTAAGTCACAGTTGTGACACGCCGACAGACGAGGGGACTTGTGTCATCACACTGCCACTGCAAGATCTGCTTCGTTCCCGAACTGTCGACTCTTTCCCTGCACGTATCATTTCGAATGTCCCCTCAGATTGTTTTCTTTTGCTATGCCTTATTTCCAGCACAAAACGTGGATGATTCTCAGAAGAAAATATGTGATTGGCAGTCATCTCGGAGTCGCTGCGTTACAGTAGTCGGAGACAGACACGTATTGATGATCGCTCACAAAACTCAAGGTATTCTTGTTTCTTCAGTCAGGTAGACTCCGAGCCTGTCGCTGCACCAGGCATGAGCTGGTAAACGTAATAAACGTAAAAGTGGTGTTAACGAATTACAAAAAATAACGTTAAGGGCATGACACTGAGCAAGAACCTTTACTATATGTCTATAATTGAGAACTTCGTCAGCACTGACATTTCTGTGACATTCCGGGGAGACGAGCACAGTGGGTCTGTTTCGCAAATGTATATTATGTTACATATATAAAGGCGGTAGCTGTTGGTGGTAATGAATGTGTGAGCAATACACATCACAGATGAACTAAAATAAAACACCGTGAGTAATTTTTTTTTTTTTAGTGAGCAACAAAGGGAAGATTTTACTTGGGCTTCTCTAGGTAGGCTGTACGACTAAAAATATATGATACATAATGCCAAATTTGTTTCACAATTTATTTTTATATTATTACAATTATCTACAAAACTAACATATAAAAGTTACACTTCTCTTATTTACTATTTATCGTTCTATTATATTTGCAGTATTTTAAATTTTCAGTGAATCCCATCGCAAGCAAGTTTGCTGTATATCGTTCAATTTTACTAACCGTACTTTATATTTTTAAAGAATCACAACAATTTGATTTAAGGCGCCGCCTACCATGCGCTTAAAATTCGTTTCAGTGTGTTCGTAAACTCGTTTTTTACGAAGCTATTTCCCATGTGCCCGTTATGTCATTATGTAAACGTACGAAATAAAATACAATTAAAACGATGACGGAAAAGTGTGGAAGAAATTTACAACTTCTTTCACTATACAAAATGAAAAGTCTCTGTCGTTCAGAAAAAAAAATGTAGCAACAGGGACTATAAATAAATGAAAATAAATAAATCATATATATATATATATATATATATATATAGAGAGAGAGAGAGAGAGAGAGAGAGAGAGAGACAGGCAGACAGAGAGAGAGAGAGAGAGAGAGAAGAAATTCTAAATCATCTTAGTGCCAAAAATATGATTTAGAATAGAAGGAAAATAACAGCTTTGCAAGAGTATAAGTGCATCTAGGACACGCAATCTTTCAACGATCATAAAATCTGTAAATTAACGTATAAGGAATTAACTATTGCAGAAAATAAATAAGTACTGACACATCGTTCATTTCGATGTAATTTACTAAATTCGGTGTCTTATGGCTAGGGACAGGAAAATGTGAATTCTATGACCTACAGACTAGAATCTATTGTAGTATACATACTCAAGCCCCGGCTATTTGTCCAGTAGCTGCTACTCAGTGGAACAACAAACAATGAACGAACAGACAGGGTGCGAGAATGATTAGGACAATGGATTATAGCATGCGGGTCATTGAATTCGCGAAAATTTCTAGTTCCTACTTATGGCACTTAGATAATTTAGAATTTCCACTCTATAGGAGAGAGAAACTAATATATCTGATCATGTAGCCTGAACTCGCGTCTAAAAAACGAACACATGCGTGGCTTATCAGATATTCAAATCAAGACACGTAAGTCTAAAGGTGCTTCAAAAAACTCTCACCACACACGTGACTTAATTAATTATATAACTGTACCCAAAGTTACACGAATACACTTTAAAAACACTTTCATTAACGTAACACAAATTATCTTACAAAATTAATCACTACTTAGTAGCATTGCTGCAAGAGAAAATCCTGGTTAAAACATGAAATACTGGTAACAAAAACTGCATGTGGTGAAATTAAACTAGTTCAGTAGTAGTAATTTTGGTAAAGTAATGTGTAGTTTTTCTATTGTGTATATATAATTACATAGAAAAAGAAAATAACTCATATATATTAATGAAAAATTTTAAAAGAAATATTTCAGTAAATCATAACATATAGAGGTAAAGAAAGCCTTTCATTGCTTAAACCAAGTTTTAGGATGTTAAGCGCAGACCAAACAGAGTAAAATAATATTTTCTTTGCTGCAAAGAAAACTTCCGAAAACTGCTTAAAATATTCTAAGTAAATCTTTAAACTAGCGATGAAATTATAAAATACGATACTTTTTTCCTCTTTAACGTGTTCGGTAGTACAGCTTCCTTCACGCGACTCTCATCATAGTTCATGGAATCTGTCTGCGAGTAATGCTTGTAGAGTGTATCTGGAGTAAAGTTATCTGGACGGGCCATATAGTACTGGCTGTCATTAATTTTCCGTGCTGGCAGTTGTCCTCTCTGCCTCTGCATAGACTACACGGAACTGAGCTGCGTTCATACGATTTGAGCGTGTCAAGCACGTGGTGACCTTCAGCACTTTCCTTCTTCCTGTCATGGGGTCATAACAAAGCCTCACTAACCATTCGCTCAACTTCTCTTATCCTTCCGAACTTCTTCTGTTTCTGCGTCTTGAATTTTCTATTTCCAACCACACAGATCAATCTAGGTCACATGCAGTTTACTTACGTGCCCTAGCGCAAAATAGGGACATTGTTAGGTTATCCCGAAGTACTTCGTTCTGTTCCACAGTAGTATCGCTATATACATACACATTCCACTTGTCCCAGTATTATTTTATGTATTTTACGTCAAGTAAACGTAGAATCGTGTTTGCCTGCTCGGGATTTGAACCTGCTCTCGTCATATGATAGTACAGTAGTAGTAAGATAAGCAACATACCTGTGGAGCGCAGGACGGGACATGCCCCGTGCTATGTTGCCGCATTGTGCACGAAACATATAATCGTACAACATTTTCGTTTCCAATTTAGCCCAGTTTAGCCCAGGACTCGCGCCAAAGATAAATTCTTCACAATTATAATTTTTTTTTGCGGCAATGAACCAAATTATTCGACAAGAACGCTTGCAGGATCAAAAACATCCCCAACGAGCCTGCAGCGATACGTACTAAATACGCTACAGTCTAAAACAGCACAGCCCGATGCCAATTAATAAGCAGCCGTTAAAAAAATAACGTAGTGGTATGAAGTGTAACTATTACGTGTTTTGGTTATCATGTTGAAAATTAATGTAAGTAACTTTCTTTTAACTTTAGTTAATTTTTTAATACTTATATATTTAATTTGTAGTTTTTATTTTCGTCATGTACTTTTTTTTATAGTTGTGTCAGTGTAAATAAGAAATCAGTTAAATGCAGTTTGCTGTTATCTGTTTACTTTGGGGAGTAACAGTCTTACGTATTCTTGCAGAAATACGCGAGGTGTCCGGTTTGTTTACAGGTTATATGATCTTTAGGGGAGTGTCCAAAAAGACTTTTTCTGTAAAGTTATTGTTTGCGTGTATACCGTAAATAAATGTTGTAGAAATATAGTGTACAGATAAACAAGAATACAATATGTAACTTGATCTGAACATAAGTAAAAAAGGTTTTTATAAAATAGGTGAATATCGCGACAAGCTTTTATATAATTGAGTAATGTAATAAATTGATGGATTTGATTTAATTGAAAGTTTATTTTCATCTATTTAGATCATTTAAATAAAAGATTTTTTAAAAATGTTTTTACTATTAATTTTTATTTCACGTTAAAATTATTTTTAAAAAAATATGTGTGTGTGTGCTCTAAATTACGCAAAAAAATTAGGCACATTAAATATTATTTTTAACAAATAATTTTTTATGTTAAATTACACACGTGTCACCCAATAGGTTAATACATTTACTTTACTTTCACTCTACATTATTTCATTCGTATCATATGAAAAGTTTTTTTACTTGGGCAAGTAGCAAAAATAGTGAAATCGCTATTTTGACGTGCGTTTGTAGGAAAATCATGGAACGGAAAAATATTTTATTTGTGGAAAATTACTACTAATGCAATGTGCAAGAGTTGGAATGTCACGGTTCTAAAACGACCTCGCTTGTTTGTGACCTCTATTATAGAGGTCGTCAGAAAGTGTTAAATCTGAAACACTGCAGATGGAGGGGAAGGAGGGATTCTGTGTTTATGCGAAAATATCTGTGACCGGGGCAAAACATTCAATGTCGTGGAAATATTCCGTGAAACAATTATTGCAACCACAAAATTTCTCTGAGAAAATTTATAAGACGGAACAATGGAAGGTATTTCTTTGTGGTTGATCATGAATGAGAACGTAAAATTAAACAGCACAGGCATTCTTGAGGAACTAAAGTATTTGAAACGTGGCAGTTCCACGAAACATTATTTTAAAGAGTTAAGTTCCGAATAGCAATAATACGCAATTGGGTGGGCAGTTTACACCTAACAACATTCACTGACCTGATAACACGATTCTGTTTCGCATTCGTTAGAAATGTTGTGCTGGTAACTTTAACGATTTTCATAGCCAGTTCAAAAGTTGATATTGTAAACATCTCTTAAATGCTTCACTCCGTGACATTCCCTTATCGCTCTGCTTATTAACGCAACTAAACGAATTGGAAACAATTAATATCAACAAGAATAATTTCTCGCGAGTCTATTGACAAGACAGTCACAGGAACATGGACTAGAAAAATATAATGCTCGTGATATGCAGGCGAGCATCAAAGATAGTAAAGACTCATTTGTGTAACTTTAAGGAGAGGTATAACTGTGTATAATCATCTACCCATAATTATTCCAGACTGTAAAATAATTTCATTCAAACCTCTTAAATGGTCGTGTAAGTTTTTTCACTCATACCTGTGGGATGTGTATCAAACTTCACTCAGCCCGTAAGAGCTGCCACGAGGCTCAACGGCAAGGCTACTCACCTTCCTACCAAGACGATCCAGGTTCGGTTCCTGGGTTTTCACAGAAATATGGCGTTGGTCTGCGGGTATTCTCGTGGAACCTCGTTTCCCACGCCCTTCTATTTCAGCGCAGCTTCATTCTCACCGCGTGTCACCTCTCACCAGCACTGAAAACCACGCTGTTAATTAAGGACGTCCAAGTTAGGAAAAACCGTAACTTTTAAATCTGTTTGAAAAAAAAAAATTAGATCACCCAGTTTTTCCAGAATGGCATTAATGTCAAATGTGCATGTTTTCGTTCTTGTAAGCTGCAAAAACCAATAGTAGTATGTTTATGGCTGTTTTGGAGCAGGATTCGGAGTATGGTGCTGTGTGGTGCGCCCGCCATGTTGTAATGTCACGACCCCAACCACCATGTTGGAGGCCTTGACCATTAACCTTGACCTTTACATGAAGTTCACTAAAGGTCGAATTTCCAAAATCTTCCGAAATTTCTAATTACAAAATTTCGAAAAAATTAGAAAAAAAAATACAAATTTTCCAAAAAATTTCGAATAATAAACAAAATCCGAAAATAAATTTCATACTGAAAATTACAAAAATAAACAAAAAAATTAAGTTTTTCAAAAAAAAAATTTACATTGCCACTATCTTGTTTACGACTGCCATCTTTGGATATTTTCTGAATATTCCAAAACAAATTTCGATTTCACATTTCATCCGAACCTCGCACATATTTAATAATAACACTTAATAAAATATATTTATATTAAACTATTTAATAAATACTATTTATTAAGTTACTAATTAATAAAAATGTGCTATGTAAATATTTCTTAATTAAAACAATTACCGACACACTGACAACCTCCACTTTTTTTACGTGTGTGTGTGTGTGTATAGTCACCACACCCCTCCCTCTTATCCCTTTCCCATCAAGTATTTTAATTGGTCATTAGTCTCGTGTTGAATTCCCCCTTACCCTACCCTCTTCTTTGTCTTTTTCTTATCCCTCTTCTAAACAATATAACCTTTGCGGTTGTCTCTAAACCAGCATGACACCTATGTCTTCTCAAAGCGGCTAGATGACACCAAGAAGTAATGTTCATCAATTGAGGTTACGTATTGAGCAGCAATATCAATATCAATCGTATTTTTTTAAAATAAAATTTTTAATTATTAAAAATTACTTTAAAACTTTATTTAAATACCATTAATGGAGATTTTTTTTAAACACAACTTCCATCTTAGTTAAATACGATTAATTCTCAATAAATCCAATCAATCAACAAATTATTAAAAATCTAAAGACACCTTTTTAATAAAATTTATTGTTATAATAATTACACAGACGTTATTTCCTATGGACTACCAACGACTATGCACACCCTCCTATCAACTTTAGTCGAACTCCTTCGATTTCCGATAAACTCTTTCAAATTAAACTAAAAAAATTATTAATAAAATATTGTTAATACTTACATGCCTACCCAAAAAATGACATAACGCAAAGCACCACACTCACTAAGGAACTGACCTGTATTGGTTTATCCGTACTGTTTGAACAGGCCCCTTCTCCCCTTACCCATACCTCCACCCCACTAACACCTTCCTCATCAAGTCGTTCCTTACTCACCGATGTTCCTGTCAGAGCCTATCCGAACTGAACATCACACTCTTCTACCCTACATTCTACATTATATATACGCAGATATGACTTTCTCTACACATACATCAGTTACATATGCCCGAGAACTCACAGCTATGCAAAAATCATCAACAAATCGCATATCGTTTGTCAGCTTCCATACCGGATCAGCTATTTAAATTTCCTACATGACAATTTTCTACTATCCTGTCTCTACTTTTATCATATTCAAGCGTATTTACATTTAATTTTACTGCAGTTTCGTATTTTTTTAATTCCTTAGCGATAGCAGCGAAACTAGTGGCAGAAATTTTCCCTGTCCTAAACTCTTACATAAGTAAACGCATTTTCTTTCTTACATTTAGTAGAATTAACCTTACTCTAATTAATGGAATCCTGCCCTACCCTGAGAAGAAAGTTACAAGCTGCTGGTTGTACCGTAACCTTCTACAGTAACGTCTTTCGACGAGGGGCTTGTTGCATTTTCAAAAAGGAAACCGTCGTAATTAAAGGTGAGAAAACGGTATCTCTTGGTTTGTATGTCGATAAAATATACAGAGAAAAGTCACGAACTGCAAAGGGTCACTTTCCTTTATCTCTCAAACGATATTTGTTAGTGCTAGCAAAGACATGTGAAACGTGTGTATACGCTTGAAAACAAGAAATGAAGTGTGGTCGCATGGATGTAAGCAAGACTGAATGTAAGAGAACAAGATTTAAGGTAAGAATAAACTTTATAACAGTGGTAGGGATACGAAAAGCAGTCGGGAGAGTTGATATTTCAATAGTGAAGAGGTGACATCCCTTCCAGTGAAGATGAAAAATTTTCGCCCCTCGTCGAAAGACGTTACTGTACAAGGTTACGGTACAACCAGTAGCTTGTAACTTTCTTCTTATGGTAGGGCAGGATTCCATTAATTAGAGTAAGGTTAATTCTACTATTCTCCGCTCACTCTTAGTTGAGTTTTAGGATAAACAAAGCAAATTATAAACAAACATGTTCATTGGCTGCCGACCGTTGTGCACTGGGATCTTGCATAAGAAATAGATCTTTGTTATCTGTCGTGTACATATAAATTTACCACTCCATCACTTAATGAGAGAGTTTTATTAACACACATCTAAAATATACAGACGTTGCAAACACAATCTACGACGTTATATGTTTATTACTTTAATTATGGTTAGCGGACGACACGTCCGTACAGTTGGTTCACGAGTTATTTTAACGACTGACGCACTGCTAAACGTACGAGTTTCTTGGTACACTTGCCAGTATTTAGAGACGTACGATACTCTGAAGATACCAAAAGTTTAGTTCAGTAATAATTACCACAGTAAAAATAAGTCAAAAATATCACTGTCAAATATGTTTTATTTTTTCAAAGTATTTTTGGACGTTAACGCGTCAATGTTAGGGCTACTGCGAATGTATTCTTTTGTTCGTCCATTTTCCGTTCCAGTTCGTCCGATCCATGGCCGCGTGGTCCGAACCAAAGTTCCTTGTTCTATTTTGTTCCGTCCTCGCGTCGGTTTATATTTACGTCGCTTGCAGATTAGGTTATGTGATGCTGGACGTGAACAGTGAAAATGTCCTGCATGGTTTTCGAAACGTGGATATATGTCTTCATTACTGAACAAACCATGGTTATGTTTATAAGGCAAGAATAAAAATATCGCATAGCAATCTTTTATGTATAAAAAAAAAACAATATGTGTCGTGAACTATCGACAGATTGTTTGGTGATTTATAAAATGTAATTTTTTCAAAACGAAGTACAAAATAATCCAGGAGGACTTTACAGTAAGTTTAATCACTGATCTTGTTGACAACTTTTTTTTTCTGCATGTAGTACCAAATTTTCGTTACGTTAATACCGGAATATTTGAATATAATCGTTAGTCATGACTTGACAATTACTATTAAATTTTGAAATATTCAGTAATTACACATGATGTCAATGTTTTTATCAAGTTTTTTTTTGTAATTTTTGTTTCCCTATGTCGATAACACGTACGAAATTTTCAAGCAATATTGTTTTAATATATACGGCGTTGTTGTTTCCTATGATGCCGCCTGTACACACTTTTGTCGGTTGGAAATAGTACGTCGGCGCGACGCACAAATTGAGCCAATTAGAAGCTAGCGAAGTGCAATGATATTACTTTATTTGTTTACTTCAGAACTCCACTTAGAGTGAACGGAGAGTAAAGGTAAGAAAGAAAATGGGTTTACTTATGTAAGAGTTTAGGACAGGGAAAATTTCTGCCACTAGTTTCGCTGCTATCGCTAAGGAACTAGAAAAATACGAAACTGTAGTAAAATTAAATTTAAATACGCTTGAATATGACAAAATTCATTAAACTTAATTTTAAAGTGAAAATTAACCAATTACGCGTTTTAAATTATAAACCTTATGTAATTAAAAATTCAGGAAAGCTCTGCGATTGGTCAGTTTGCACCAATGACCGACACCAGCGCTCAAGTGGTAGTAATTTTACCTGTGTCAAACTATTAACATTGATCTTTATAACCTGTATAACCTTAGGACCGGTTTCACCAACCAAGTTTAAGCAATTTAATCTAGATTAATCGGCACTTAATCTCGATTATACATGTTTTGGGTTTCACCAAGCAATTAAACTCGATTTTCTCGTCTTAAACGAGATTAAATTTTAACTGCTCGATTTTGGCCGGGTAACGTCGCTAATCTCGCTTAAGTTCCTAATAAAATGGAGCGAGCACTGCATAATTTGGTATTTGAAGACAATACAGACGATGAAGACTTTATTCCTGTGTATCTGCCTCGTCGGATTCGAGAAAGAAATCATTATTTTGACGAGTATGATGACACAGACTTCCAAATACATTTCCGCTTGTCAAAACAATCGGTCCATTCACTTTTATTGATACATATACCGACAGTACAGAAGTCACAGTGGTCTAGAGAGCCGATCCCCCGTAGCTCAGTTGGTCCACCTCCTCGGGTTCAGGACTGGGTGTTTGTGTTCGTCTTGTCTGTGTGCCAGAAGACACCTTACCATTACAACGACAACTACACGATACAAAGATACTGGGGAATGCCTTAATTACCTAACTTACAGGGGGGGGGGAATGTTTGGTGCAGTGGCATGGCGTTAGCCTTGCCATTGTACCAAGCATTTTGAATAAAAAAAAAGTTGGTTGAGCGGCCGGCTTTGGTGCGCGGGGTTCTAGGTTCGATTCCCAGGTCTGGCTGGGTGTAAATTTGTGTTTGTCCATTTTGGGTCTCAAAAATTGTCACTATACAAATTGTCACACGAAAAGTACTGGGGTCACTCAAATTAAGTCACATTAAAGGGGGGAATGTTTGGTGCAGTGTTGATGCGGAAGCTTCCGCATCGCCACTGCACCATGCATTTACATTAAAATAAAAAAAAAAGAGGTAAGATGCGTAGGTTCTACGAACGTGGAGAGTGGTTCGACGCTTACCGCCTTCAAATTTTTTTTTAATTTCAAAATAATTTCGTGTAACCGTCCTTAATTCAAAAGTTATTTGGTAAATAAGCTCAGTGTTATTTACGAAATACAGTGAGCATTTAATTTAATTTTTTTCCGTATTAAAAGTACAACTACAAGGTTATTCCTTGTAAATTTACAAACATATACTTTGTACTTTATTACAAGGACAACCATTATAGCTTTATTACAAGGAATTTCTTTGGCAACTGGATTTCCAATTATTTTCTTAGTAAAAGAACAAAACTTTTTTTTACAGTGTATGAGGTTCTGTTTAACGTCTGGTATTTTCAGGTTAGCAAAAAAAAAATATATATATATAGACGAGAAAATAATTAAACAATTGTATGTAGTTAAGCATTTGCATTTGCAGCAATAAAATAATGTAAATTATATTTGCTGGATTATCTTCCCCTGGTCTTTCTTTCTGGCTTTGCTCCAAGGTTACCCAGGGGTACCTAACCCCCTAGCTGTATCCCCACCCCTAGATAGTATGATGCAATCACTCCCTCCTTACCCTCAAGAACGTTGTAACGAAGTTTCCAAATGAAATAATTCACAAACACACATTCGGCAATTTCCGACAAGTGTTCTGGTATTTCCGACACAATTAAGGCAACTCAGCTCACACAACCCATCGTGCTGCCAAGTTTAACTAATCTCTGGTAACTTAAACTCGCTGTGTTGTTGGTGGAACGCACCTCTAACTTAAACTCAGGTTTAGCTCTTCATCGAGTTTTGTTAATCTCGCTTTGTGGCAAAGTTAAACTTGGTTGGTGAAATTGGCCCTAAGTGTTAACTTCATTCAGGATGGAAGATCTCGTCCAGTATATACGTTCACTTCTTACCAACAACAGACGTCATATACGATGCGCAACATGAATGTAAAATGCATTGTATTAAACTCATAAGCGCGAGTAAAATGTCCTTTGCGTACTAATGGTACCATAAGGATATGCATGCATATGGCTATGTTATTATATGCTAGTATAGTCGTATATATGCACATAGTTAAATAGTTAACACAGACACATGCTAGCATTAAGTAATGAAAACACGCACACACACACACACACACACACACACATATATATATATACACACACACACATACGTGCATATAAACATAAATTAAAAGTTTTAAATTAAAATATTTCTTGTGGTGAGAAAAAAATCTCAGTTTTAATGAGAAAAGGGGTCAAAAGTCAAGGTCAAAACGAAGAACGTGGTCGTGACGTTACCCAGGTTGGTGATTGGTCGTAATATAGCCTAAGAAAAAGACGCAAGTGACTGAAACCAAACACACTTGTGCACTGCTGCACACAAAGTAAAATAGTCTATATAGTTCCTACCATAGTTTTCAAATAAATATTTCATTCTTGACGGAAACTTACACCTACCTCCCGTAATAAAGACTTCACTATAGCCTTCTAGCTGATCGTAGCCCTGTACAATTGTATGTACCACGACATATAAATATGTATGTTAAGCTCTCTACGGTAGATTAAATTAAGTGAACACGATGTCTTCAACCTAAACCGGGCTTTCGTATCTACACAAAGTGTTCGCAGAATCAAATGTAGTATATTTACTAATATATAGCCTACTATTGTGTCTACAGCGGGATGAATGCATACTCTACTGACCATCATGAATGAAGCGTTCCAGATATGTGTTATATCAGTCTACAGGACGCACCTCACTCTGTAAGATTTAGGTCCGATTTCACCAACCAAGATTAAGCGATTTAATCTAGATTACGCGGTACTTAATCTCGATTATACATGTTTTGGGTTTCACCAAGCAGTTAAATTCGATTTTCTCGTCTTAAGCGAGATTAAATTTAACTGCTCGATTTTGGCCGGGTAACGTCACTAATCTCGCTTAAGTTCATAATAAAATGGCGCGAGCACTGTATAATTTTATATTTGAAGACAGTACAGACGATGAAGACTTTATTCCTGTGTATCTGCCTCCTCGGATTAGAGAAATAAATAATTATTTTAATGAGAATGATGATACAGACTTCCAAATACATTTCCGCTTGTCAAAACAATCGGTCCATTCAGTTTTATTGATACATACCCATACAGTACAGAAGTCACAGTGGTCTAGAGGTAAGATGCGTAGGTTCTACGAGTAGGAGGAGTGGGTCGACGCTTACTACTTCCGATTTTTTTTTTTTAATTTTCAAAATAATTGCATGTAAGCGTCTTTTATTTAAAAGTTATTTGATAAATAAGTTCACTGTTATTTATGAAGTACACTGAGCATTTAAATTAATTTTTTTCCTTTATTGAAAGTACAACTACAAGGTTATTCCTTGTAATTTTTCAAACATATACTTTGTGTTTTATTACAAGGACAACTATTGTAGTTTTACAAAGAATTTCTTTGGCAACTGGGTTTCCAAAGATTTTCTTTGTAAAAGTACAAAACATTTTTTAACAGTGTATGTGGTTCTATTAAGCGTTTGGTACTTTCAGGTTAGCAAAAAATATACAGACGAGAAAATAATTAAACAATTGTGTGTAGATAAACATTTGCATTTACAGCAATAAAATAATGTAAATTATATTTGCTGGATTATCTTCCCCTAGTCTTTCTTTCTTGCTTTGCTCTAAAGTTACCCAGGGGTACCTAGCCCCCTTGCTGTATCATACCCCCTAGATAGTATGATGCAATCCCTCCCTGCTTCCCCTCAAGAACGTTGTAACAAAGGTTCCAAATGAAATCATTCACAAAAACACATTCGGCAATTTCCGACAAATGTTCGGGTATTTCCGACACAATTAAGGCAACTCAGCTCACACAACCCATCGTGCAGCCAAGTTTATCTAATCTCTGGTACCTTAAACTCGCTGTGTTGTTGGTGGAACGCACCTCTAACTTAAACTCAGGTTTAGCTCTTCATCGAGTTTTGTTAATCTCGCTTTGTGGCAAAGTTAAACTTCGTTGGTGAAACTGGCCCTTAGTATTTCAAGGGAATTTAAGGCAACTCATCCAATAGAGAAAATGTCTTCTTACACTACTAGGTTGACTTGTAATATTGACTGTCCCAACGAAGACTTCTAATGCTGAATGGTGACTAGCCTAGTTAGATTATGATTTTAGCTCATCGCCTGTGCTGTTAACAGGAACAGCTGCAATGCTGAAAAGCTTCTAACTTGGTACTTGAGATTCATCGAGGTAGTCAGCATAGAGTTACGGTAACATTTAAGCACAGGCTAATGCTGCTGAGTTAGACGATAGACGCGCTGGAAAGCAGATCAAGAACTAATATAGATTCTTATTGTGTAAACTGTAACAATAAGAAGATTAAATCTGTGGAAATACTTTAAGTACTCATGCAAAATGTTAGTCGCCATGAACTGTAAAAGTTTCTCGCTCATCAAGATGTGAATGCAAGAATTACAAGATGTTCTCTCGAATATTTGCTAATTGTTAAAAGTGGCGGGGGAACCAGTGTGTCGTTGGAGCTCGTCTGGGTAAGAGGTGTCGGCGTTTTTTTAAAATTAAGAACATGTTATTATAGAAAAAGGAATTTATCAAATATTTAACTTAATTCGATTCATATTGGATTTTATTATTAAATATTTGTGGGCATAGGAGGGAATGCGGAATTGAATTTTTTTTAGAAGACTCAAAAGAAACTCCAAGATGGCGGCCGTAAGCAAGCGAGTGGTAACGTAAAAATATTTTTTTTTTTTCGTAATTTTTATTCTATTCGTAATTTTTTTAAATTTGTCGAATTATTTTCACTTTTGGAATTTTTTTTATTATTGAAAATGTTTTGGAAATTTGGGAATTAAATTTTTTTCAAATAACATTTTTAATTTTTTTTTTTCGAAATTTTGAAAAAATTTGGAAATTTGATTGTTGGTGACGTTGATGTAAAGGTCAAGGTGAAGATTAACTGTCAAGGTCATCCAAAGTGGCGGTCGAGGCGTGACGTCATAACGTGGTAGTGGGCACCACACAGCACCACACCAAATCCTGTGCCAAAACCGCCATAAACATATTACAGTACTACCAATAAACATAATAAATGACATATTTCACATTTAAACTAATTGTAACGGACCACTGCTTGACATATTAAAAAAATGCATTACATATTATTATTTTGTTAAAAAATCTGTCAAAAATAAAAATTTTGGACAATATTAAAAATACGAAAGGATTTTGTAATAGATTTTAAATCATGTCAAGCAATATCCCTTGACATATTTCAATATGAATTTATTATTTCATTATGGCCATTCTGACTTTGATGTACCATTATGGGATCACTGACTGAGCCATATGTTTGGTAAGAGGAAAGTTTACTCCCATGTAACGCCTACAAAACTAACACTATTTCCTACAGTTAAAATAAATTAAGATTTTTTTCCCACTGAACATCCTTAAGAGTTAGTAGTAGTTAAATAAACGCTGAAAACATCAATTGATTTCTACGCTTTTTTCGAAGTCAATATGGATGAACTACTAAATGACAATCTTAGATAATGGTGTTTGCCAACTTTATGAGTAAATATTTATCCAAAAATACTAATTCGTTACGCGTGATCTCTTGCGCCGCAGTTAAATGCACGAGGTTCTGGCGTCAGAGATTGTGCCACAGAAGTTCGTAACACTGGAAACCATTTTGTTTAAAACGTTGGCTAAAACTATTGTTTAGGATTGCTTTTGTTTAATTTTTGCAAATTGGCTTCTAGAAACCTACAGTTTAGATCAATGCTTTCAGCGTTGAATTATGTACCACAGCCTGTTAAGCGCTGACCGCAATCTCTAAGCTTGACTTCAGTACATATTTGACTGTTTTCTAATCAAGTTTAAGAGCGCTGACGTGGTTGTAAGGTAAACAATTTTCCACATCGACTGTTCTTCCTTGACATGCATAAAATCAATGTAGGCTGTGTAAAAAAATACATGTGGCGGTTGCAGAAGTGCAGGCCTACACACAATGTTGCAAAATTGCACATAAATTATTTGGAGAAACACCCCTCACATCTTCTAGAGGAACAAACAAATGTTGTATAAACATATGTCCAAAAATACACCATTTCTGCTATTCATTTCACAGTACATGATGTGTAGTGCATATCATGTGGTTTGGACCGCGTCTAACTGTGGAATGGCATTGCGGCTATTATTAGCAGTTAACATACCAGAGGAGTCGCCTTTAATTTGACGGCGGGCATTTTCAATGCAGTATTTCGCAGTAACGTGCGTACTATGCACTAAGTCATGAGACATGTAGAACTGTAATGGTACGTTTTCGGGTCTACATTTGTTGTACCTCTGTACATGAGGGTTGCTCCCCCAAAATATTGACATGCAATTTGGTAACTTCCTGTATTGTAACGAGACAACCCTCGACCGCGAAAGGGTGACGCGACGACACACGCCACCTTCCTGCTCCCTCTCTCCACAACCCCCTCTCGGGTGAAACCAAGAGTCTTGGGGCGACAATCTGACATCGTGGCAGTTGGGGCGGCTGGAGGCGCACAAACTGATACCACTATGCCATTCTTGAAGAGTATCCGCCGCGCCCATATTCGAAGCTTGGCCCAACACCTGAAAATTTTGCGTTCAGCTGACGTTATCGTCGAGTTGTGAAGCTAATCTAGTGCCGTGCAGCCGGGTATGAATACAATCCGTGGCGGCCGGGGAGGCAGAGATATTGTGGCGCTTATCCTATGCGTCGAAGTAGTATGAGAGTTATGGAACGAGACATTTTAAGTGAAGAGCGAGGAATGCTTTGTGCTAGAGGGACAGGCACTAATTAACTGTTGACTCAGTGTAGGGATTTTAGGTGTAATGAATAATAACTTTAAATAATAGTTATAAATATATGTTCATAGGTCGAGTACTGCGTGAATATAAGAGTTACATTGTTTAATCTTGTTTTATTACAGGTTGTAATAAGTAAGGAAATTTAACATAAGTTTTTTATTTTAACGTCATTTTTTCGTTTAGTTTAGCAAGTGCATGAGTGAGAGATTTTGGTCAGCGCTTAACATCGAGGTCTTCAGCGCTGGTGAAGAGTGACATGAGGTGAGTACCTTATGAAGCAGCGCTGGAATGAAAAGACGTGGGAAACGGAAAATCCCCGAGAAAAAAGCCGCCGACCAGCGGCATCATCCGGCACGATTCCCACATGCGAAAATCTGGGGACCGACCCCACCGGGAATCGAACCCGGATAGCCTTGGTGGGAGGCGAATGGTCTGACCGCCGTGGCCTCTGTAGTTTATCTAGTCCACCAACCTGAACGAATCTGGCTATGCTCAGGGCAACAAACTTGTAACAATATGCGCTTCCATACAGTTTTCGCATGAGTTCACGCATTATTGCACTAGTAGATTATGAAGTATTGTGCATGTTGCCTACCTACCACGTGTTGAAATATAACCTTCTTTATTTGAAAGTAATGACTTTAATTCCTTTGGGAATCAGTGGCATTTAAGGCAGCGAACAAATCACGATCCTTTTTTTACTTTATTACACGTTATTTTTCTTTCTCGCTTTTACGTCGTAAAGAATGCTTTCCGAAATAACTCAAGCCTGATGTCATGATTTCTTATTACAGGAAGTGGCCAAATCCTTACCTTTTCTTGCTTATTTAAGACGAAGTTTCCGTTTCTTAAAGGTACCGCCTACGACGCAATTCAAATGCGTTGTAATAGACAGGGAAATACGATTTTTTCTAACGAAACTATTTCATATGCAGCCATTGTGCAATTGTACTAAAAGACTTCATACAAGGAGGGAATATCATTACTGCACCATGATAATTAAAACACTGCCTCCAAACCTCATATTATTATTGGTGGAACATTTTAAAGTCCATTGCGAGTTTCTAGAGTAGTTTCAAGCAAATTCCGCGAGTAGTTTTTCAGATATAACAGGTTGAAAAAGTTGTTTTTAGTCATTTTTAAGGGCTCCGAGCTGATAATTCTAATTGACGCGATGCTTTGCAACTACCTTTTCGTCATCGCTTGAAGTGTTTTTATCTTCTCGTACAATGACACAATAGTCACATGTGGAATAGTTTCGAAAAAAAAAAACTTATTTACGAATATACTGCGACGCATTTTAAGAACGTGGTAGTTGGTGCTCTTAAGAAACGGAAACCTCGTCTTAAATTTCGGCGCTTGAGAACAGCAGAGCGATAAGAGCCACAGTGTCTCGCTCGACGAGAAGCATATCGCCCGTATTTACAACGCGCCATATCGGCGTGCAAGGTCTTGGATGTCGTCTTGTTCCCACGAGACTTCAAGCGGTGTCCCTACAATTTATTCTTGGATAGTATAATGTAAATGTCAACGTCTGCAAATTAATTTGCACTTTAAGAATTCAGGTGGTATTCGGAGCTAAAGCAGCCTAAAAAAGCCGTCTTTTTTTACCATTTTGAGGGGCCCGAAAATCATTTTCTAACAAGCGTTTTAAATTTTACAATTAGAGAAGCGTAGTTTCAAGTGTGTGTTCTTTTCGCAGATAAACGAAATATGAATTAAGTAAAGCTGTTACATGTGCCACTCTACAACACCGTCCATGCGCCCGGCGAGGACTTGTCGCTGTCGATAATCCGTTACGCTCTTTCTATAACGTATGATTCGCGAGAGTTACCGTAACTCACAAGAATTATTCTTTGCATTATTTGGAATAAAAATGTTGTGTACACGTGGGTCTTATTCAGAATACTCGTAGTGTAGTTTGAAGCACTTGAAACATGACGAGTAAAATAATAGGTCACTGCATAAGTAAACGCAGCGATGTATTTTTAAACGTATTATTTGAAGTTGAGCATCACTTATTGATGTAGATAAATATCGGTCAAGCCTCCCGGAAATTGGGCACATTGTTTATGCCACCCCGTGTGAAATGTGCCTCGGTGGTAAATAAAAGGAAGCACAACAAAATATCCTATAATGATATTGGTATATGATATTTAGTTTAACAACCGATTTCAGTTTATTTACAATGGCTATACATATGTACTAAAATTTTTTATACAATTACATCAGGAATATTTCCTGTGCGTTGTGATAGCTCCTCGCTAGTCAGACTGTATATAAACGCATTACGTCTCGACCCTCAGAAATGTTATGTCATTGGTGTATAAACTGTCATAGTTGCTCAGAAACTCATTAAAATAAAAGTATGCCTAGTGCAACAAGTTGTTGTTTTGAGCAGGTTATTATTCACCACTATTTTCACTTACGATTCGCAACGAATCTGCACGCTGAAATTTGTAAGTATGATTCGAATTCCACGTATCGTACTAAGTTAAAAACGGAATGTGTATAAACAACTCCAATTTCTTTCAAGCACATATTTACAAACAGTAAATTATTTATAATTGGTTGCCGTTCGTATTACACGACGGTATCGCACGTTAGAGCAATAAAAATACATTTTATTCCCCGATGTCAGAAATAATGGTATAATTGACTGGCTTGAAACCAGAGAGCGATAGTAAAATCAAATGCAGAAATATTAACACAGCAGTCGGCTACTGCACGCAACATAAGTGCTCAATAAAAACTTTTTGAATCTAGAGCCATAACTTTTGATAAGTTTATGAAAGCAACTGCAAATTTTTTTTTGTTCGGCGTTGGTAAACACCTTTTATCTAAACATCGTATATTACGTGTGTGTTATGAATGCAAGTGACTTTATTATTTGGTTGACAACAGTCACAGCCAGACCCTGAACAAGAACGCAAGTAGGTCAAAGCGGCATGTAAAAGTCTAAATTCGCAAGTTACGGGAACATAGAAACAACAAAAAGCAACTTACTCGAATGAAATAATTTACACTGAAATTAGAAGTTATTGGCCATATGCTAAAAGATTAAAAAACACACAACAATGTCCTTCGGTTTTTTTAACTTTCACAAATTAAGAAAATTGTCATTATTTTAAGAATTGTTTTTAGAAATATAAAGGGATTTATTTGGCCCATCGGACAGGAGCTCTGACCAAGCGGTCGGACATTAGTCATGGTGATATAAATTTTTTATCTAAAAATCCGTAGGTCAAGACAAAAATTAGTTGAGCAGCCTTGCTCTTTAGAAGAGATGAAGCTAAGATCGCGGCTGGGTTCGTGTTTTTACTACACAAAATGGACAGTTTGATTTTGCTGATTAACAAAGATTATTTAATGACCTAAAATTAACAAATACTAAACATAGGAACATAGACATAACTTTTGCACATTCCTTGTGAAATTAGCCTACGTACAAGTGCAACGATTAATTTCGGAGGAAAGAGAACACGCGTGAGTTCGTGTTGTAAAATTTTCCCAGTCTAAAAGACGCCACTTAAGTAGTGTTATTTGCTTGGTTAAAGTAATAAACCAGACATGTCTACAGCCTTACTTACGAATCCCAGCACAACACAGTGCGTGAGTAGCCGATATCGCTAGGTGAGAGTTACAAGGTTCTAAGTGCCAACATTTACGAAGATAAGATATTACTTTCAGTATGTTCAGTCTGTACATTCTGGCTGGCTAATTAATTCCAAATGAATTAATCAGGGAAAAAAGCCCATGGGCGTGCCTGGTCGGGGGAGGGGGGAAATGGGGGCCTTCCCCCCCTAAAAAATTATGTAAAAATATTAACACTCATACCAACGGTATATTTAAAGTGTATACGTAAAAACTGCTTAAACAGTCTCTATTTTACATTTTGCACTCTAAACTTTCCCAGGGGAGGAACCCCCCCCCCCCTTTTTTCTTAAAGAGGTGATCAACATATCGGCCTCTGGATACACTTGTTCCCCCCCCCCCCTTCAAAGTTAACTGCCGCGCACGTCTATGAAAAAGCCAGTTAGAATGTTCATATTATCACATAGAAATATATAGTACTAATATTTCATTATTGTGAATTCTGGCGCCTACAACCTTGTTTTTCTCACCCAGCGATTTGTATGTTGCTAACGAGTGTCAACTGTCGTTTCAAGAACAACTGCTGACTGTTAGTGAGGCAACGTTACAGTTGTCTGTTGTGCTCGTAGATGGCTTGTCTGGGTAACGGAAAACACCTGTGTGTCACACGGGCATTAGTCGGGCCACGTACAGTACAGTCCTGCTCGGGCGAAAATGCGCATTTGTCTTTGTCCGTGTCCGGCGACACCTCGAAAAAAAACCGACGCGCACTTGTCAACAATGTTCACGTATCTTCTGTGCGAACTGCAACTGATAACCTCGTTTGTCTGAAGCAACCGTAGGAAAATTTTAATAAATACGTCTTGCAAGTTGTTTCCCACCTACGCCTCAACGAAAGTCGTGCCTTAGTTCACAGCCTTATTTTTTACAATCAATTTGCCTTAGTTAAACCTGTGGGGATGTCAGAATTCAGTCACTCGTAGCTACTTACGTCTTACATTATACAGTCTGTCCAGAAACAATCGCATAATAAGCACACCACGCGAATCCTGGGCTTCAATGAAGGCGAAAATGTAAGTGGCAAAATGTTGTACGACGGAATTTTACGTGCACAATGTGGCAACACTGCACGGAGAAAGTTCCCTCTTTCATTCCACGTCCAGGTATTATTGTATGTATTTTACGTCGAGTAAACGTAGAATCATGTGTGGACTGCTCGGGATTTTAACATGCACATATAATATGCAGGTCAGAACAGCAGTAGTAAGATAACTAAGATATCTGTGGATCGCAAGAGGAGATCCTACAATGATGTATTGCCACATTGTACATGTTAAATGTCATTGTCATCGTGCAACATTTCACAACTAATATTTTCGTCTTCAATTTAGTCCAGGATTCGCGTGGTGTGCTGTTATGCAGTTGTTTCTGGACATCCTGTATATGGTATTCAGTGTTAAATGTAAGCGTTTAAAACCATGCTCACCTGATTATAATATTTCCGTAATAATTATTTTTGGTCTAAGTGATAGATATAAAAAAATATGTTTGCCTGTTTTCTTTAAAATGGTTTTCAGCGTAGTGGGTAATTTTTCAAGACAGTACATTATATGGTTTTTAACCCCCGACGCAAAAAGAGGGGTGTTACAAGTTTGACGTGTCTGTCTGCGTATCTGTGGCATCGTAGCTCCTAAACGAATAAAATGATTTTAATTTAGCTTTTTTTTTTTTTGTTTGAAAGGTGACTTGATCGAGAGTGTTCGTAGCTGTGATTCAAGGAAATCTGTTCAGCCGTTTAAAGACCATCAGTTCTTTACTGTTTTTTTTTTTAGTGAATGTGAGCAATTCTACTGGTCTGATCGATTTGAAATTTAGTCTCTTGTGAGTCGGGGGTAATTAATTTTTTTTTTTTAATTTAAGTCTTAACTTGCAGTTAATATTGTAACTAAAGATTTTTTTAAAATTGCTTTATTAGTCTAAACGGTATAATTTCTTGTCTTGAAACAAATTATTTATCACGGAAAAATAACGTTTGAAACAAAACTGCCAACCATATTTGTAATAGTTGTTCTCGTGTAAGTTAGAAAAAAATAACATTTTCGCAAAAACAACTTGAAACAAGGGAGCATGGCCTCTCAGCAGGCTGTAGGGGCTATTGCCTATTTCGGAATTCTGGTGAGACCAACGGTAGTGATTTACACGTTGTATTCGGTGTGGCTCAGTCACTTGCCGTTATATCGCTTCCGAAAAGTATTGCTATAGGAATGAAAATGTTGGGGAAATTTTGCCAGTAGATGTTTTCGGTCTTCGGATTTTTTGTGGGGCATGACATTTCTTATTTACTCAAAGTATTCCGGGTAGAAAAAAATCAACGTGAAAGATCTTATACGAATGTGAGCCTCGCCGAGTTACAAAAAAGTTCGTTGTGGCATATAGCTAATACGTACCTTAGCAGCACAACAATGTTGCCTCAACGTCACACTGTAACATTGCACAATGTGCCAGGATGTCACAATCATGTGCAGAATAAGTGCAGGAAACGTCTCAACGTATCAGGCACGTCACAGCAGCACGTTGTCTGCACTTCTAAAGCACATGACTAGCACATTGTTATAACATGAACAGCCTTGTTTCAAAACTTCTAGATCCAATCTTTTATATTCCATACATCTTTCCGCAAAGTGCAAATATTTAAATATCATCACTTAATATTAGAATGATGACGAAATATAATAACAAAAATGTTCTATTGTTTGTATTGATATTGAGCGTTTGGATGCACAATCAATAATATGAAAAATATTACACCATTTCTGGTACTAAAATAAAATCAAATGCTTACCATGCCTGCCATAATTTCGTGAATACTAAATAGTTTTGCAATGTTAAATGTTATTTTCAAATTTTTAAGATTTTGAAAATTGAGTAACTGGGATACCACAATAGCTAATCTAAAACACTGTATTTTTTAATTATTTGTACATATGAATATATAACAATTACCACGATTCATGTACGGCATCTGTTGGTCAGAAATGAAACTAACTGAGATGGCGGGGAAATTCATAACTGTAACATTTCTGACATGTGCAGACAACGTGCTGCGAGGCCCCATCTGTGTAACGTTGCCCGTGTAACGTTTCTGGTACCTGCAGGAAACGTACTGCGAAGTCCCATCTGAAACGTTGCCCTGTAACATTTCTGGCACGTGCAGGAAACGTCCTGCGAGGTACCGCCTGCAACGTTGCCCACGTAACATTTATGGCACGTGTAGGCAACATTTCGATGGACTGTGTAACCAACTTGGCACATTGTAATGTTGTAGCAACGTTTCTGGCACTACCTGTGCTGTTATGGTAAATCCCATTGGCTTTCGCTAGCGCTCTGGAGTAGGCAGCGTCTTCTATCACTAATATGTGATCCTCATTGCGGGCTTAGTAGTTTTTAGGTATCACGGTAGCATAGTGGTCCAAACACTCGCCTCCTACCACGGCAACCCGGGTTCTATTCTCGGTCAGAACACTCCCGCATGTGGGAAACGTGACGACAGCCGTTGTTGGTGAGTTTTTCCGGGCCGCTCCAGTTTTCCCTCGTCCTTGAATTCTGTCCTTGGTCCACGCGTGAGTCATGTCATCTTCGCCAGCTCTCAAGTTCTCGCTGGCCTCGGTGGCCGCCTGGGTTGACGCATTTTGCGAGTTCCACACTAGATAAGTGCACAACACGCGCATCACTTTATCGGATGTTAAGATGATTTTGTGTACCAGGATGAAATACTGCAATGGCGTAATCCTAGTACGGGTGCAGTACTGCTCAATGTAAAGTTCACAAGTACGCTTCGGTAGTACCAAGTCTCTATAAAATATTTGCTAGTACAGTCGGCTCTAAAACAGGTTGTGTCAAAGAAACAACTCCTGTAACGAAGATGAGTTCAATTTAACACACGAAACGCTATACAGCGACCAGTTCATACGTTTATTGAGACAGAAATTATTTCGTGAACCTAGTTCGGCAATTTGTTAACATTATTATGACTACGGGATACATACATATTAGAACTTGTATATCAAAAACATAGGTTCTGTTTCCGAATGAAATAGCTCCTCAATATTCAGCGTAGTGTCTATACAAATAACAGTACAGTATAATTAGCAGTTGAAATGTTGCTTTGTGTTGGCTTTACTAAACTAAATATGCTGGTAGTACTTATTATTTTAATTATTGAATAGTTTTTATATAAATGTATGTTCTACTAAAATATTTTGGATTTTTACAAGTAAAAGCAAGTTTTTGTTTATATTAAGTAGTCAATTTAATTACGTTTTTAACACAATAAGAATATTTTTACTTTTTCTTCTCAGTTTTATTTTTAAGTGGTTTTTGAGGTGTTCAAATGGACGAAAACTTTCTCAACTGTGATACAAAAAGGTAATACTGTAGTAGAGTTAACATAAATTCAAGTGTTTTGCTGAAAAAAAGTAATAAGTTTGTTTGATAATAATAATACGAATGCTGAGGGAGAAAACTGTGAGTATGAAGTAAAACGTTTCTGAAAATATTTACGAATACTTTAACAAACATATTATGCTGAATAATTTCCGTAAAATGTTCCAGAATATTGTATACTTTTTCCATCACCGTCTATGTTAGGATATAAACGTGGCGACAGTCAAATTAAGCCTTGATATCAAATTGTAAAAATTACACTGATATCACTATCGTTTTCTGAATTGTCTGCAAATAAACAACGAGGAATACATCCACAGATGATGTCGGCACTATGGTAACACCAGTAGTAATTTCAATAAATATCGATTGAGTAAAGTACCGCCTTGAGGTATTTCTGAGAATGTACTGTTATTCACGGAACTGAAATAGTCTACAAAAATACATGTAAATAGTAGACCGTCATGGCGTTTCCAGTAAAGAGACCGCACCTCAAATTAGCCACTATTTTGTACGTACCGAGTTTGTATGCATAACTATGTGGATGTAGGATGCGTATTGTTGCAATATTGCCTGGCAAGCCGGACAGCAAGACATCCGAGCGCCAATCAGGTTAGCGTTGGGAAACCACGGAAGACAGCAACTCACCTCCCCCCTCGTAGTTGCACAAGTTGCACAATATCGAGGACAAGCACGCCGATATAAGGCGCGGTCTGTCGTCGGTCGTCGAGCGGTCGTCCTCCAGCACTCATCAGATCAACAGCAGTGCAGTTCTCCGCCGGGGACTCGGGCTCGAGCCCCGGCGGGTGCGTGCTCGTTCGTCGATGCCGTCTCCTTATCAATCCAGCTTTCGGTTAGGTCGTCAGTTCTAGTTATGTGGCAGCAACTATCAACTTAATATAACAACTTAATAATCAGCAATATTGCGCTCCCCTCCTAATAAATAGATCACAATGTAACCTATTTTGTATTCAGAGTTCCTGCCATTGTAGTATAGTAAATGCCCGTTCCACCATAACTGTCTCTTAGTCTTTTAACCCTAAATAACATCTAAATAAACCCACACTGTAGCTACCATCTGAGTGGAACCCCCCAACTAATAATAACTTCTGAACACCCAATATAATAACGACTTACAAAAAAACCATTTTGTAACAGTATGCACAGGTGGATCGCGATAAGGTGGGCACTTAAGAACACCATCTTGTGTAGAGTAATAATTTTAAAAAATTCATTATTTAATTTGCTATTAGACGTTAACTTTTGAGTACAATATGTATACTTAGATTGTTTCAGAGATTGATTTATTATATTGAAAAGTACAAGGATGCTATACATTGTCTTAAAGGAAAAGATAACTAGGGTTTCAAAAGTGCTTATTTTATCACGAACCACCTGTGTACGTATGTTGCAAGCACGTATTTACGTACAAGTAACATGAATCGACACGGCCTTGGAATGTTATCCAACACTTTTCAAGGTTAATGATAGCCTAGTTTTCTTTAAAAGAAAGCAGCTCAAGCTGACCGACTTGTCATTATTTATACGGAAGGAAAATACCACGAGAATAAGGTTTTCCCCGCAATAGCTTCGGAAAACATGCGTAATAAAAATACCGGTCAGTAAAAATATGAGTGTGTAGCCAACGTATTTCTTAGAAAAATGTTTCTTTTGGCGATCTTCCAGATCGAGGAAAATATTTTCCTCGTCCGGTTATTACACACAATTGGATCAGGAAAAATAAAATACTATAATTTATATTATTGTATATCCCCAACTTAAAGAACGTTAAAAGGCATAATAATAATACTAATAATAATAATAATAATAATAATAATAATGTATGTACTTTTTATGACATTATACAGAATAGTTGTCTGATGAATGTAGAAGTAATAACAGGATAGTGGGATAGAGCGAAGGTAATCAGAAAAATATTAGTATTTCTCTCCATTTAAATCTTGAAATTTTATAGCCATCTACTGTGCATGAAACTTTCTAAAACTTTACATCTCACCACAAACTTCAAAAATAAAAAATTCTTAACTCCGATATCAAAGAATATTCTTTGCTTTATTATAATCTGCGTTTGTATATACGTAATTTGATCTCCATTTCATTTGCACGCGAAGAATTGTGCATCTTATTTTTCTTTCCTTAAAGTAAAAAATTGCAAATTGTTAATTGATAGTGAAGACAGTGTGGATTTCCAGGTTTTTGCATCCAAATGTTCATGTCTACGTCTCTTGTATTTACTAAAAGTAACACCAAATCACTTTAATTCTTCCAATGACGATTTACTGGGGTCTGTACAGAATTTAAAATATATTTACGTAAGCCGTATTTACTTGTGTTGATGGAAAAGCATTTTGAACTGAAGTTTATCTTAAATTAAGGAAAAGACTAAAAATAAAAACCTGTTTCGAACTGCACATAAAAATTATGTTTGCATATTATTTTAAACAGGAAAAGTCACACAGCTCCCGTCGACTGCGAGAAGTCTACTCTTCCCAAGCCTCAAGTAACGCGGGAGCGAAATCTTACAATTTCATTAAACAACTGTTTGAAATTTGGAAACCATTCGATCGTTATGTGAATAGTGCTTACAGTGGGGTAGCTGGTACAATACCGGGTTAACATAAGGGGCAAACGCCTAGGGGCGGTGGCTGTAAGGGGGCGTTCAGGCGCTTGTTGAATTCATGCATTACCTTATAAAATTTGAAGGAGAAAAAGTAAAAAAAAAAAAAAAAGGGGGGGGGGCGCTAGTCAGTGTTTGCTTATACGCGACTTTTATCTTAAGACGGTCCTGTGTATACAATATACTTCAAGCGTTTATTTTATTACTAGAACCCCATAAATGTTGCTGTTTCAACGATCGCAGCCGAATGCACTCTATAGTCGTGTGTACACTCTGTCCTCAGAGATTTGTCCATTGATTGCTGCTCCAGTGACTGGCCAGTTGTACACCTGACAATGTAGGGTGGGAGTCCTAGAGCGTTTTGATACAGGACTGTTATTGGTCCACAATCCTCAACGGCGTGTTCAATAAACAGTGATCCAGTCGCGAAAGTAATGAACTTGTAACAAAAGTTTGAAATATAACGTGAGAACGTATTGTTAGAAAATTTATAAGTAGTTTATAGAATGTCTCTTTAAAAAACACACAAATACCATATGATAACGAAGATATACAACTGTCATACTGAACATATCATAAACACTTTAAAATGTATAAAAGTAATAAAGTGGCGAAACTTGTAAACTGAAGGCTCAGAAAACAAGACCGTAAGCCTCTAGACTTAAGAAGTAGAACTTTAAAACTGTTACATTACATTTGTTTAAAACGAAGAGTGAAGAGTGCACAATGGATCTCTTACTACTCTAGTCATTTTGTACTGTGTGCAAAATTTTAGCTTGTTTACTAATTTTTCCTAGCTATTCCATTTCGGCATCAATTTTCCTGAACTACTGTTGCGTATTTCATTCGTGAGACCCTGCCATAGACGTATTCTTTTGAAAATAATTCGAAATTTTACCAGCCTCATGATCTACACGAAATAAATTTAAGAGGAACGTTTACATTAAGTTTTGTCTCGCTAAAGGAAAAGTTCCGGGCGGCCATGTGTGTCAGACGAGAATGTGCAACGGATTCAGCAAGCGTTCGCGCGCAGTCCACGAAAATCAACTCGACGAGCTGGTCGGAAAATGGAAATCCCTCAATCGACATTTGGAGTGCGGAAGCGATTGCTGTACAAACCATACAGGTTACAGCTTCTTGAGGCTCTTACAGAAAGAGACATAGAACTAAGACGTGATTCTTGCGTGGATATTCTTGGCCGGAATGAGGTTGAAGATGCATTCATATCTACGCTGGTGTTTAGTGATGATGAAGCGACGTTCCGAGTGGTTATTTCCTCAGGAGTCCAGATCTCACCCCGTGTGATTTTTTCTTGTAGGGGTACATAAAGGACCGCGTGTTTATTCCATCATTGCCGGCTAACATTGCCGATCTCAAAACAAGAATTACGGACGTCATCTACACCATTACACCGGGCATGATGGCACGAGTGTGGAACGATTTTGAGCCTCGCGTCGATGTAGTTCGTGCTGCTCGTGCCGGTCACATAGAACATTTATAACTGTAGGGTACAAAAATTTAATTGTTCCACCGTTCGTTTGAGTGGTCACACAACATAGTAAGTTGTTTGGTCGTGATAATACAAACCTTCAAAGTTGGGGTATTCTTTTTTAACTCATCCTGTATACGCACGTGCGTAACCTACCGTATGTTAACCTGGTATCAGAACATCCTGTCTGGCTAAGCAAACTGTAGCAGTCAGTTGTAATAGTGTGTAACTGCATTGCATAGCACCGAGTACATGTGACTGCAACAGACCTACATACACAATATTTCTTTCTCGAAAGTCTCTTCATTGTGACAGGCAATTATGTTCGCAATAGCATGATTTTACTCCAGCGTCACTAGAATAATGTAACTTAATAAAGGTGATGAACTTGTTTACGTGAATTTATACTAAATTTTGTGCGAGTTTAATTAATAAAATAATTAAGTAATACTGTTTACTTTTACTCAGTTATACATGGTGCAGCAACATAACTTCATGTTTTGAAATGCGCGACATTCAGGCTGTAGATATCTTAGCGGTGCGGGAATGGTCTCATTCGAGAGGCGTGTGTGTAAAGTTTTGTTCCCCACCGCTGTCAATCGCCATAACGCGTTGGAACAGTGAGGAGCGTATGTGAACATATTTGAGGAATTGTTTCCCCCCGCGGCTTGATGAATTGGACTAAAGGAACATTTGGTTCCAACAAGACAGAGCATCAACGGCCCACACTTCAGAGGCACCGATGGTTGTTTTGAGGGAACACTTCCCGGAACGCCTCATCTCAATAATTGGCGATTTGAAGTGGCCAGCCCGCTCCCCCGATTTAGCTCCTCGTGTTTTTTTTCTTTGTGATTTGACATTCCGCGTTTCTGTCAACCGTCCAAGGACCCTATCTACACGTCCTGAAGGCCAACATCCGGGCACAAATTGCCAACTTACCCACTGCTATGCTGGTAAGTGTCATGAGAAGCGCCAGTAATCGGCGTAGCGAATTGGCAGGGGGGCGTTACCTACCTGATTCGATTTTCAAAACTGTGCAAAACCAAACTTTAGATATGTACCTAAATTATAAAAATTAAAATGGAAACTTTCTGATTCACATAATGGGTTTTATTACGTAAGTTATGTTACCGCATCCTGTATATTTATTTTCTGACGTCTAATCCGAGAAAGTCACAGTTCTGTGTAACATAAACAACTAACCTAATGTTATAAGATTTTATAGACAGACGGGCTACAAATGTATTATTTTAATATTTTCAAGGATAACTAACATATCTATGTTTATTTTACTATAGGAATACTATTTATACAGTTTTAGTTTGAATATTATAAAATACTTACGTTCTGTCTAACTCAAATGTTCTCGCTGAGTTATGTTTTAACCATTTATTTATGACTAGCGGTCTCGGCAAGCGCTGCAATGCCCATTAAACTTTGGAGTACCCCGCTCTGCTCCTCTACCCCATTATGCCCCTCCCTTCAATTTTTTGGCATAAACTTTCGTAAGCGCACGCACAACTTGCCAAAGTTTAGTCGCAATCGGATGAATGGTATAGGAACGCATAGAAGACGAACAGACAAACATTAATTTTTATATTTGTGTTAGATGAGGTGAAAATTTGTTACATTTTGTCTATTCATTTTTAATAATCGCAGAGAATAAGGGTTGGTGCAGCCAAAAGTACATATATTTGTATATTGCCAGACAAGCCAGTTAACAGTCCAGTCAACTAAATATTTGGTTCTCTCAAGAAGATGGTTCATTCAAGTTTATAACAACAAAGTGAATATCTTACGTGTTTCATATATTGTTTGGATCACATGCATACAGCAATTGTTTCGCCACATACACAAGTAACTTATGTATGGTTAGTTATACCTAACCTCTTACTTTGTGTCTTCAGTCATCCGTGCAGTGAGAAAAAAAATAAACACGATGTTATACCGTATTTTTTAATTCCTCGTTTACGTAACTGACTCCCAATCAACGGATAGTTCAGAGTCCGCTTCAAGTTAACAATGAATACTGCATCTCGTGCGTGCCTTAGTAGTGTCTCGTCAAGCTTATTTTCGTGTTTGGTTTACTCAAGAGTAACGAAAGCGCTCACGTGTAGAAAAGTTTGAAGGTCGTTACAGCGTTCCTCACACTAAAGACAGCAACATCGTGATATTGTAGTCTACGTGTGATGTTCGGCGACTTGTATAGATCATTCTACGTATCACATATTTGTACTGAAACTACGCGTGTATAGTTTACTTGTTGCGGTAGACTAATTTATCTGCAGCGAGCCATGCTGGAGGTTTGCAGCACAAAGGCTGAAGTACTTGTTTGGATTGGAAGTCCACATGTTTGAACAGAACGAGTAAGCACGATATTGGAATAAACATGAGATCACGTACGTGACATCACCAGCCTGTTGCCAAGATGTCGACCCAAATATTTCTGCTTGTTGAATTCATTCTGATAAGCACAGTGTGTTTCTTGTGTGCAAGACGCGTACTCGAAATTCCATGGGTTCCCCCACATGACGCACTAAACATGTTACTATTCAGGCATTAGTTAACTAGGAAAATGCTTGGAGTTTCGCAAGATTAATTTATGGTTGCGAAGAGTCGTGTGACTCTCTGAGGCTGAGGTTTTACAGTTCTGAGGAGTTGTCCGTTGTTTTATCACCCGAGTCCCAGTAACAAGTCATGATCCATATTCAACGTATGACTACACCCATACGCCACTCTCTCTGAAAACAGCCGCCTAACATTTCACGGTAAGTGATTTCAATTTTTGTTACGTTCGTCGCTGTGCACAAAAAACTTCCTAACTAGTAATGGAAGTTTTTAACCCTTACACAGCGTGGAACGCTTATTGCACTTCAGTTTGTAAACAGAGAAAATATTGAACATTATAACAACAGAAGTCTGGTAACTTAAGTAAACATTTGAATGTTTCCTTACAATGTATACGAATGCTTAAATAGATTAACGGGAAACAATTTTACCATACCTACTTCCTTAACACTTCTTTACATAGATATGGTAAATATGCAAATAATTTCTTACCATGTATAGTCGGTTTTATATGATCAAATTGAAGCAATCTGAGCTGTATTCGGCAATTATTATAGAATAAGCATTGCCAATGAAAGAGGAGTGATTCTGATCAGTACGTAACATCAAGATCTTGATCCCTGGAGAAGATGATATGAAATGAGTATGGAGCAAGAGTGGAATACAAGTCGGGGAAACAGGAATACCACGAAAAAAAAAAAACCCTTTGGCCAACGGCAACGTCACTACGTTTCCCGCATAACAGTGGAAATATGACAGGAGACATGTACCGCTACCCTCTCTTATAAAGGTTGTTGTATTACTTGGTCGAAGAAATGTTCGGTTGTATAACTTAAGAACGTCATCTACAACGTATTTCACCTTGATTACACCGCTTTTTTCATATTCAAGCGGCAGCAGCAGATTACGACAGCCTAATTAAAAGTGTGAGACGTCCTTGTGTTTGCGTAAGAGAGTTTGTTTGAAAACTGTTTATCTATGAAAATAAGTTAAAGAAAAACTCATCAAACCGGTGAAACGAAAAACAGAACTCACGACACGTACAACAGAATCATACGGAAAATTGTAACTAAGTTCGCTCGTTTATTCTACACGCTGTTGTGCGCGCGCGAGATGTTAGAACTAGTGTTCCAGAGTTCCAGGGCCCTAACACGAGATACTAAATTTAATAAAATATGAGGCCTACTTTAACTTGTTTTTAAGTTGTAGACCTGTCTGTACTGCGGTAAGGTGACAATGCTTGTAGAATGTGCTCAAAATGACAACATTCAACCTTCATTTAAGAACACCCTAGTATGAAAAATTAATAATATTGTGTGTAAGTAACTACGTTAACAGTGGCGTATCGTTGAGTGTTCTAAGACGAGCGATTGTAAGCAATGAATACAACCATCACTGAGTTGTCTGTGGAATCATTTGACTCAATTGCGCCCATCTTATAGATTTTAAGGGGGAGGGGGGCAAGATCATTAATAAATGATGATTATGTAACATATTTTTAAATGAACAAGATTAGATAGTATGAGGGGAATTACAAATGTTTCAATGATCTGTATACATGTACGATACGTAATTTTTATTATTTGGAAATTATTGTATTGGTTTTCACTAATGTTACATTATTTTACTGTTAGCTAGAAAGTGTGAATACACTTTACCAACTTTCAGTGTTTACGGAAAAAAAGTGTTTATTCAGGTTTTTGGGGGTGGGAGACTCGGACATTAATTAAAAAGTAGATATACCCACAATCGAAGTCGAAAAAAGAAGTGTTCGGGGCTTTCCCCGTAAAAATTTAGTTCTTAAGGCGTAAATGGTGCTATTTAAGGAGTTACATAACCAAAAATATTGAATATATCACTTTAAAAATGATATATTTAAAAAATAAACTAAAATGTCAATTGGGGCCCGGATTCCTACCCCCCCCCCCCCACACTGGATCTTCCCGTGACAAGTCACTTGTTATGAAGTTAGATAAAAAGTTGCACAAAATTGATCGCTTTTACTTAAATAAAGTTTCTAGGGAAATGTCACAGTGTTCAGAAAATATTGTTTTTATATGTTTCATTAAATGTGTGTTTAAAAACAGAACACAGTTTTCACTAAGATATTTCTAGGTACGTACCAAACAATTTTCATAGTAATTAACATCACATCTTCTTTCAATATCTCGCACCAATATGATCAAAATGTTTGATGTAGTGATCAATGGATGAAAAATTTGCAAAACTGTAACACAGTTTCGTTCATAATGTGATGAGGGCCTTCTTGGATTTATTTTTAAAAAGATCATGCTTCTTGAATAATTTGTTCAAGAATGTAGAAAACTCTGTAACATGGACGTACGGGGATAGGTGCTTGAGAGCAGTATTTATTTTTTTAGTACAACTTTTTTCAACACGAACTTTATCACAAACTTGTATAGTTAATATAATGAAGGATACTTTTTTACACCTTCCAGCGACCAACGACGTCTGGCATGAATACCACGGGCGAACACCCGCGGACCTCGCGGGGTATCATACCCGAATCATTCGTGGTGGGAGGCAAACGTTCTGGCCGCGGCCCGCGATACGTGACAAGTTCCGTGTTTGTCAGTCGCGGGCCATTATTTGTCTGATATTTGCAAGGACGTTTCAAGTTTCGTACTTTTTTAATGGCACAGCTAACAGTATATAGGTGACTTGTGTCTTTGCAAAAGGATGACATGAAATTGAGGACAATGTAAGTTTTACTGAGCCGTGAACCTTGAATTATTTTTGGAATATAACTTATAGTTTTCTGTGAGAAATTTAGGTGCACAACCTTAAAAAATGCGAACAATGTTAACATAACATGCAGAGCATTATTAAGTATTAAATTAGAAATGGCATGAACTATTCGGTAAAGGTCAGGCATTTTTGTGCGCCTCGAAAAATACGATGGGACGCGGAAAAAAATATGTCCTCATTTTCGCAACGCATGTCCAGTGTAATTAACCCGTGCTCCGTGCAAGAGAATATGATTCAACAAACTGACAAATTATATATAACAACCATAGCGGATAAAGATTTAATATATTTATCAACAATAAATAATTATCACCTTATTAGTGAAGAGAGATACCAATTACGGTGTTCATAAAGTCAAGACATTTCCCATCTCTGGCTTAACAGGTAGGCTATAGTCTGCATGTAAAATTGTGAGTAACTAATGTAATATTTTAACACGTCAAACCTGCTAATTTATGGAACTTACCAAAGGGCAAGCTCGTCTTAAGTTTCGTCTTTAAAAAATGTAAACACATTTTCGAACATCTGTTAGTGGGGCTCTCCCTTACGGACGCCCTTGATTTGACTGGTAGGGGAAGGTAAGCAGTTCTATAGCCAGTAGAGCACAAAGGACAAGGAACAAATACTCTAGCCTCTTAGAGCACGTGTTTATTGGGTACGGTCCGTAGGTACAGTGCGTTGATTCTATGAGCACAAATCGTATAGTGGGAAGTAATATTGCACGCCTTGGAGAACGACCACAGTATAAATCATACGGGTGAACGGAGATATTTCACTGTGTTAGCCTCTCATCACCATAATTGCAATGGAATAGGTTATTAATAGAGAGGATGATTTATCGCGGGAAAACTCGACTGTTTGCTGGGATTCAACGCACGTTGTAGTTTACCAGAAGATTACTGGCTTTCGCTTTTATGTGGAGCTGTTGCCCTATTTGGCTGATCCAATAAGAATCCCGCTGTTGTAATATTTGATGCCTATTGTTGGTTTACAGAGCTACGTTGTGTCAGATGTATATCACCTTATCATGTATTCAAGGGTATGTTGGCACAAAACGTTTTCGCGATATACCATCCTCTCTAGAAATAAAACAACCGGTGTATGTCGCAGTTACGCCATATAAATAGGCACACACATACAACATAATCACACAGATATATGTTCTTTATCAAACCCTTAGCTAGTGATTTGCAACAAAGGCCAATAGATGTTGAAATGTGTGATCATTTACCACGTGTAGTTTCAATCAAGATGCCCGCCTGCCCAGTTTAAGCGAAAATAAGTTTATTTGAAAACTGGTCATAGTGCATGAGTGATTCTGCTTAGAAATATTATTGAAAGTACGTCACACGTGTATGCAAATATTTTTCTCTCGGGGCTGAAAATTGTGAAGACGGGCAATTTTGCGGTTCGTTTTAGGTTTGAAAATATCGCTGCAGAATCGTTATAAAGGTACAGGCGGGTAATGTACGCCATTGTCTTTAATATTACATCACACAATGATAAGGTCACCACTGAATTACCTACAAAGGCGATCTATCGACGAAAATACTGCACGCCAGTTCAGTGACTTGCTCCTAGGTGGTGTGACGAACGTGATATGTCGTCTTTGGTGCTCCGCACTTCTAGGCCTCAAAAGTGCGAAATTTGTCTTCCTAGGTGGCTAATTTAATGTCTCCTGTCCAGTGTATTCAATAAAGTGTGCCTTTGCACGTAACTTCGAAGTGAAGAGTACTCAACGACTTCAGTAACCCGCTGTGTCAGGTACAAGTTACGCACAACAGTAAACAAATGCGGGCTGCAAGTGGAGCAAGGTTGAAGTAGCGTACGTAATGCAGAGTTGACAAATTCCGAACTCGCTGTGTAGGCTGCTAAGGCCCTTCTTCTCCACGTCATATTAGAAACATAAGATTGTCACAACATACACTCACGTGGTATATTCTATTGGCTGCACAAAACTGCACTGAGTGCGCACTAGCCGTGCGAGTTCTGAGTAAAGTGCAGGGTGTTACTTACAGTGCATGGCTCTTAACGGCAATCAGGAATGTAGACCTACAGCAATGAATTTAGACCTCCCCAACACCCCCCCCCCAAAAAAAAACTTCTATTTAAAATACAAACTATCAAACAGAACTGAAATTATTTCAGAAATGTAAAAAAAAAAAAAAAAAAAATGTTATTCGTCATTTTTGTTATTATGTCTATTGCTATAATCACAATAATTATTGTTGCATAATGGCCGCCTTCTATGCTACAAATCTGACATTTAGCCCTGAACATGCAAAATCGTAACATAGCCCCCCCTCCCTCCTAAACACTTATTATATTCCCAAATAGAATGTCTAGAGCTGCCTCTCACCGACAGCTCATCACAATAAAACGAACTGCGTATTATTATTATTTTTTTTAGAAGTATGAAGAAACTTAAAATGAAGTACATGTTTATTTTCACAAGAGTTTCTGAATGTTCGTGCAGTATATTGTCTTCGAAATGATATGGGGTTGACGATAAATGTAGGGCTGCTCCGCATATATAAAACATTTCTCGATGTGTTACGCTTACGAGTTGCAACTATATTTGTCGTCTACATAACTATTGAAATACTATGTCTACATTTTGACAGTTTAATTACTAAATATACGTATTTTTAGTGAAATTAGTGTACATTTTATTTACAGGCGCAGATCGAGGTGGCGCAGCGTCAACACCTTGGACTCACATTCGGGAGGGACTGGCTTATATTCCCTGCTTAGGGCTTCCTGATTTCGGTTTTCCATTGGTTACCTGAAATTTCTCCAAACTAATGCCAGGATGATCCCTAACTAAGGCAATGGCCATTCCCCCCTTGTTTCCTACTTGTTCGAACTATTAGTTTAGTTCCGTCTCTAACGACCTTGCAGTCTCATTGGCTTGTTTTTGCAATAATTATATTTTTAAAGCTTAAACGAGAGCAGTTATTTTTCGAAGTTTTGTTTTAATTGGTTTCTGCTACGATAGGTAGTAATTTTTTTAAAACAAGAAATTGTACAGTAGAGACAAATAAGTCAGCTAATTACATAATTAACTAAAACTATAGCATTTACTGTCTTAAAAAAATTGCCAACTTAGTGAAAACAATTTTAAACAAAACTGCTAAACATATTTTTAATAGTTGCTCCCATGTAAGCTAGCAAAATGACTATCAGGAAGAAAACAATAGAAACAGATGGGCATGGCCATAATAAGTCCAGGTGCCGTCTTTCCTCTCTACGGGCGCCCTATGATTACGACGACAATGATAAACCCTCGAGGCCGCGGGAAGAACCCCATGACGATAGACATGCCGGGTGGGTTTTACGTGTCAGAGTGGAAAAAATAGAATAACTTACGTGTTTAGGCAATGTGCTTTTTATTAGTAGTTGTGAGGAAGACGAAAAATACAGAGCTGGGCGAACTGGGCAGCAACCCGGGACGCCACGCCGGCTCGTAGGGAGCGCCCAACTGAGGTCAAAAATCGGTTGTAATGTCGTCACTATAGAGCTGCACACTTCCCACATGCTAGATATTATGGTCTGATGATCCTAAGTTCTTCTACAGAAATTTTAGTGCATTCAACAAACATACTAGTAACAGAAAAAGTAAATGGAATCACTTGTAACACAAAAATTAAGGTGAGGGTTGACGTCACAATCTGTATCGACCTGATCGTGCAAAAAGTTTTAGAGAGTGAGAGATAGAGTGAGTGAGTGTGCGTGTGAGCGTATGAGTGAGTGTGGCGTGGTGAATGAAATACTGAAAACTCAAATTCAAATCTACACGTTTTTGAAAGTTATATGTATATATATATATATATATATATATATATATATATATATATATATAGAGAGAGAGAGAGAGAGAGAGAGAGAGAGAGAGAGAGAGAGAGAGAGGCTAAACTACAAAACAACAATCCTTCATAATTATATTTGGCAACTATATAAGCAAATCTCAGAATACTACATTTGTTAAGCGTGATCTCGTGCACCACAACTACAT
>PNEQ01065684.1:26180-62669 GCA_003012365.1 Medauroidea extradentata | reverse complement strand
AAAAAAAAAAAAAAAAAAAAAAAAAAAAAAAAAAAAAAAAAAAAAAAAAAAAAAAAAGAGATCTCTTATTAACATTTCAAGGTGTTCTCTTGAAATGGCATGTGCACGTACCATGAATCTTCCCATAACAGTATATTCAATTATAATATTAGTAACTTAAACTATACCATGTTTTGTGTTACAAAATATGATAAATGCATTGTTTGCATGGATACTATCACTTCGATTTTACCTGAAGAGAGTTTTTTAAACATGAAAACAAAAGCACTAAATAAGGTAAGCTGAATGAGTTTTACGAGATTTCCCTTAATTTACCCTTCCCACTATTTTCACTTGTTCACTCTGTCCCCCTGAAAAGTGTAAATAAGGGATTTTACTGTACATTAAATTGTCCTTGCGACTCTGAAATAAAATTTAATATAGACTGCACCTACAACAATAACGACTTAAGTTTTAAAATCAGTTTTCCCATTTAAAATGTTTTCCCAGCTAAGAAGTTTGTGGTGTAAAGTCCCTTCAAAAACATCTTAACAGGGTTTTACTGTACTTGCTATTTTATTACATATTCAAATAGGCAAGAATTTGTACTGGGGCTTCTAGAGCCCTTGCAGTACCTTCGGATGGACTCAAGGCTGGGCCATCTGTTTATGTGCAATAGTGATGGACCTATGTGTGCATGTGTGTGAGCAGAGGACTGAAGTGAAGTCAGCCCCGCAATGTCTACCTTCAGACTTCTTCGGGTGTCGTCGGGGCCGCTCGGGTCCCCCCCCTCCTGTCAGTCGGTCCCTCTCCTACCTTCCCTTACCCTTCCCCTCAAGTGGCCAGCTGTGGCCGGCATTGCCTTGACCCCGTCTCGCCACTTTGCTTCTGTTTGCCGGCCAGTGCGTAGCGCTTTCATGCTCCAGCTCTCTCTGCTTTTCGTCGACCGGTGTGTGTCTGTTTATTTCTTGGTAAGTGTTTGATTTTCCTTTTGGTTTTGTGGGGTCCTCAATATTTCAACTTGTGGAATCCCGGTAAGTCGCATGACTTCGCCCTGATTAGTTTGCTTGGTTTGTTTCTGGCCGGTTTGACGGAATGTCGGAAGAGCTTAAGCTTAAATTCAACTGCATTAACTATGATAAAATTTGCCTGCTACCTGTACCTTATTCGTGCCTGTAATGATTGTATGTGCCTGCACTATTTTGTTATGCTTCGAGCTGTGCTCCTTTGTTTTGTAAGCATTCTCAATAATCACGCATGTTAGCTCTACCGTTTGTTGGTGCTTATTTCAGTGACCCAGTAGAGTTAACTCAGGATTCAATTCCATTCTTGTGTACTTTGTGCTGGGGAAACCGGCACAAATCTATATAGCACTTCAAAATTTATTTGTTCGGTGTTAGAAATTCGTCTGCAAAAAAGGGAAAACAGTGAAGGCAAGTTCAATTAATATTGGCAAAGACTCCTGTTTGCAAGGTTTCGTTACACGAAAACACTGCTACAATGACAACATATCCTGTTTGATTGAATGATAAACAGCCCGTTTTAAAATGCACAGCGTGGTTACATTCATAAAGAATACATAACAGGGCACAAACTACGAAAATGTCAGAATCTATAATAAGTATCTTTAGCAGTTAAATTATTTTGTGTACTATGTCATACACAAACCAGGTAAGTATGGCTACATAATTTTAAAGATCCTTTATTTGTGAAGCTCATTAAAAATTAGAAATGCCTTTATAGTGCTTGATTCTAACTCACATATCATTACTCCATACTCCACTTTGGCCATCGTTATTTAGGTTTTCTAGTATTTCAGCCAGATGAGGGAATCCTTACATGACCTGAATTCAAATTGTACAGGAAGGTTATTTCGAATAATTAATTTCAAAGTCGAAGTAACAACTAACAGCAGTATAGTAATTTGTTAACTGTAATTAACTGAAATAATTTGAATTAGTATAACCTACATTGTGGTCGGTCTATACATAAAATTATTTATCCACTAAAATTTATCGCTACCCAAAATGAGGTATTGGAAATTTGTCGCTCATTTCTCTGAGAATAATTATTCGTTAAAAAGTAGTGCAATAACGTGTTGCAGTTGTATTACTATTTCCATTTTCTTGATTTGCATGGTAACATGAGTGATAGATTTGGATGATTATTATATCTACAGAACCAATGCATAGTATTAACATGATGTGACATCTGGAGTGAAATGTGAGGGAAACGACACTAGCCCAATAAAAACCTGCTGACATACGGCATCGTCCAGGCACGATTCCCACATACGAAAATCCGAGTGCCTTTATATGGTCACACACACACACACACACACACACACACAGATAAGTATAGCGCTAAAGTTAACGTTTTTACACATAATGTTGGAATCACAAACGCGAATAAATAACTTTTCAGCTAATCAGTATCGAGACTTTTGCAGTGGTGTCACAGAACCTCGAATCTTATTAACTGACAAGTTATTTTATTTGCATCGCGCACTTCCAGCATCATATTGGGTAGATGTGAAGACATGCAGTCATTATGTGTGCACATAAGCCAGGACATCTACATATGTGCTCTGCTGTAGTGATATGTATTAAAATCAGTGCTGCCACTCTCCACCAAGACTACGAGTCAGCAAGGGAGATATGTGGGCCTGGGTCACAGACACTATACTATTTTGACAATGTCGCCTTGTGCCTGCCCTAGTTTACTGGCACAAGTAGCAGCCTGCTGGCTTTGCACATTTGATATTGTCATGCAGACCAGTGGTCGAGAATCAAAACTGTGACCTTGAAGCCTGGCCAGCTTAAAAGAATATTATTAGCACTACGGTGTACTGGTGCTGTGACCAGCACGTGACTTATCGACGAATGAACTGTTTGTGAGAAGTTTGTTGCGAGTACATTCAGTGCGAGGCGGACTTTTGAATCTCGCGCGCCTCGTGGTCGGGGTTCGGGCACCTTCGTGTCTGGTCGGAGACTGTCGTGCCTCCCTCCCATTTTTCTACCTTCTTCTAACCTTCCTCTACCCCCCTACCTTGGCAGTGTGGTCGGCTTCCCAGCTGGCTTGTGTTACTCTTCGTCCAGCCTTCAGTGTGTCTACATAGCCGGCCTCCCGACAACAAGCCTTCGCTTCGGTGAGTTTTAAGTTTATGTTATTATTTTTCTTTGCGTTCGCTCGTGCTGAGGCTTCTCCCCAGTACGGTAAGTCGCGTGTTGTCAGCGTTTGATTGCACCGTTGTTAGTTTGGAATGAAATGGCATGGTTATCGAGAGGCCGACGAGTGTATACATGGATCTTTTCAAAATTTAAATTTTCATTGCGTTGAGTCGCTCACCTGAATCTATCATTTTGTATATCAAATTTATAATAATAATGTTGTTTTCAGACTTTAATTGTGTGTGCCTTCGCTTTGGTAGTTAGTTTGTGCTCGTTGCTCATGAACCCATGTTCCCTTTGTACCTTGAAGCGGTACAACGAGGTGTGTCAGAGCTTCACTGTAGATTGATAACAAAAACAAGCACCACGACACACGTCTATGATTCTATGAAGCTTGTGATCACCTATTTCAATATGCCTGTTATGATATTAAAAATTGCTCATAATTACAACAAGTTTTAGCACCAAAACTCTTGCACAAAAGGGTTACAGTATATTTAAGAGTATTAAAAGTAACTTCAGTGTTTGATCTCTAGTTTGTGTAAATATACAGCTTCCAAAGAAAGTTGCCTGGAAGTACTCTTAGAACCATAGGTTTATAGTGATTACTGTGGTACGACTATTCCAGAATGGCATAACAATATTCTTTATGCTTGATAGTTGTGTTCTATTTTGTATATGAATTTCAGAATGAATTTTCAAATCAGTTTTGGGGGCTGCAGTGGCCGAGTGGTCAAACCACTTGCCTCCCACCAAGGCAATCCAAGTTCAATTCCCGGCAGGGTCGGGTCAGTCCCCAGCTTTTCGCATATGGGAATCGTGCCGGACAATACTGCTAGTTGACTGGTTTTCTCAGGGTTCTTCAGTTTTCCCACCCCTTCATTCTGGTGCCACTACATACTCGCATCATGTCACCCATCACCAGCGCTGAAGACCACGTTATAATCGCTGACCAAAATCTCTCCACTTCAAAGTCCATTATGATGAACTGAAAATACTTATGTTTCATTTATTTTTTGTACAAACATTTCTCTCCACACTACGGTTAATTGCAAATAGTGAATCAGAACTACGCAATCTCACCTTGCACCTCACTGGAGTCAGAATGATCATATTCCAGCATAGGACTATAGCTGCTGTCATCGTCATCACTGTCAAAGCCATCACCATCATATGCCAGCCACGAGGTGGGTGAGGCATAGCGCACATGATCCAGCAGAGTCACATTGGAAGGCAATGCCCCCTCAAGATCATCAATCTCACCAAGGGCAGAAGCTGCCATGTCATTGGACCACGTGCCTATTTCCATCCACTCTCCATCATCCAACCTGCCTTCTCCATCTCGCACAAGTAGCTGATCACCATCCTTCTCCTCCTCTTCATCCTCCTCCTGCTCCTGTAGTAGCAGTTCATAACACAGATATAGTACACCTACTCATCTACTTAAGCTATAACTCATGACTTCATAATATAAAATATACAAATTAATAATAAATTATAATTAATTGTAATAATAAAATTATAGTTATCAATAATATAACTATAGTATTTAATTGCATCGTATTCCTCCAACAAGGTTTCACAGCTGTTCCGAGACTTTAATTGTGTTTAAATAAGAAATACTGTACATGAATGAATGAATCAATAAATAAATAGTAGGTAAATAAAATAATACTGATTTCAGTAGGTACTGCTAATTTGAATCAAACCCTGATTTACAGACCCAATGAACTTATAAAATAATTCATAGTAAAAAATAAAATACTACGGATATCATTAGAAAGATCAGTTAGCTATCCCATAGAGACAAAAAAAATAATTGAAATGCTCTGTTATAAATGGCCCTGATATACAGTACCAAATAAAAAAAAATAAAAAAAAACACTGGACGTCAAGTGAAAATCAACTGATGATTACAGCCAGCAAAAAAGAAGGCATGAAGTCCACCCATACCACTAGCACAGTGGTACACGCACCAAACGAGACAATGTAACACCCCAACTTGAGTGTTCAATGTAACACTGCTTCAGTCCCGCTGCAGGGTTTGACAAAGTTGTCCATGTCTCAGCATCAGTTGTGACATTCACTGGGTCACATCATGTCACATGTCACCACAACATTAGATGAAATCGTCTATTTCAAATCCCATACAAAATTTCCAGCCTATGGGAAAAGTAATCAACACTAATTTTCTTGATTTTGCCTGCCAGATCAGAATGTTACAATAACGCGATTTCGGATAAAGTTAAAGATGAAAAATTTTGAAATCAAAAAGGTTGCTGTAAATACTTGGCATTTATTGAGACATGTACTTCTGCGATAATTTTCTTTTGAAATATTACCAATACAATTTTTTGTTTTGCAATAACCAGAGATAAACATAGTACTCTGTAAAAAGAATATAAAACACTCCACTATGTCAGTTATGAAATAAATTGGTACAGCATGCTGTACGGTAACACATTATGACAAAACCATAAGATAATTTATTTCTATCTTAGTTTCGGTAATGTCTGTTGTTCATTGTTTAGGATTTAGCAACTTCAACACTCTAACAACATAATTTTGGGAATCAAGGATGGTCATTAAATCGAGGTAGGTACCTACCATTATTCGCTACCCGACAAAGCTGACCCAACCAATGTACACAGAACACATAACCTAATAATGCAGTGTATAATAATAAGAGCCTGTTCTTTTCATACCACTAAAAGAAAACTACAGTTGGCTTGCCTTATCCGCGGTATTTCGTTCCAGAAAATCTGCGGATAATGAAAACAGCGTATATACCTTAATAACCTACATAAATCACCATATGCATTGTATATAAAAAAATTGCAACACCTAAATCCACATACTACCATATTTGTATGACATACAGATCTTTAATATGTTCGTAAAGTATCCCACAACATTTAAATATTGTAAAAATGCTACGCAATGTGTAAAATGCGGCGCGAGTTAGATACAGCGGCAGCCACACTGTGAGGACGCGAAGACTAGGCAACAGTACTCAACGAGCCAGGTGGTCTGGCTGATGTCGCAACACTGCACGGCCTGATGCGCCACACTATCTCTCCACCCTACACTGCCAAGGACGCGCGCTGTGCAAAGAGGGACTGTCGCCACAAGAGTTAACAGAATTACATTTGATAACACTATTTCTCGCGTGTATTGCTTACTTTGTCTGTGTCAACCAAACACATAAAATAACAGTGGTACAAGCACAACTACGACTACATGGGCGTGAATATATTGCAATTGTTTGAAAATATTTTTTGTTCGTATGAATGCATATAAATTACCGAAAAGAATAGGACTACAAAAAAAAAATATTTTGACTGTAATTAAGGGGAGTCTTCGCTGGTATCGAATTTTAACCTTTGACACGTGGGAACAGCGTAGCGATAAGAGCCAGTGTCCTACACTTGACAAAATGCATTTTGCCTGTATTTGCAGCGCACCAAACTGACGTGCAAGATTATCCTTGTAGTCTTTTTCCTACAGAACTTTAAGTGGTGACCACCACATTTCATTTTTATAATATGCAGTAAAGACTAACGCATGCCTCTCACTTTGCACTCTACGAATTCAGGTAATATTTTCAAAGTTAGAGCCTGTTTTTAGTAATTTTGAGAGGTCTGGAAATCATGTTTCTAACAAGCATGCTGAATGTTTGAAAACACAGAAGCATAGTTTTGAGTGTGTGTTCTTTTTGTAGACAAACATAATATGAATAAGTTAAGTGGTTTCGCATAAAAAAGAATACTTGTGACACGCTACAAAACCGCCCATGTGCCAGTGAGGACTCCTCTTAAGGCGGCCGCCTGGATGGCACTCGAACTGCATGCAGTGTGTTCGGGGTTAGGTTTTTCTCAGAGACCAGTAAATGTGTGTCCACAATGCTTACCTACGAAAAGAAAACACGCTTCAGAATACTTGTGAATGTGACTTACGACACACTGGAAATATTTTATAGCCCTCAAACTTAGCTAAAATTGGCTTTTTCACGCGTTTGTTGCTCTAGTTATATGAAATGGATTTGTACGAAACTGAGATCTACAAGTACATTGGACTTTGCTACAGTGACGTGTTCAATAAAATGATTGGGTCACCACTTAAGGGCGCGTCTACTGCAATTTTCATCACCATTTTATTATTTTTTATTTGCACCAGATATTTTTTTCTTATTTTAGATACAAAATGTGACTAAATTTGGTTCTTATGAAATTTTTTTATCTCTCATAGTTTTCGCGTAATGGCTTGTTAAAGTCATATTTTTGATGTTTTTGTTTTAAGGACTACACTAAAACCAACTTATATACCAAACTCAAAAAAATCACAGTGGATAAAGAAATTGCAGGCTACAATGTCATGCTCATAACAATAAAAAATAAAAATTGTTTGTATTTTAAAACATATTGAATTTTTAAAAAATTTTTAGTATCAGTTACAGAATTTTTTTAATACAAATAATTTTTATTCTTTATTTTTATGAGCATGACATTGTAGCCTGCAACGTCTTTATCCACTGTGATTTTTTTGAGTTTGGTATATCAGTTAGTTTAAATGTAGTTCTTAAAACGGTAACTTGCAAAATATGACTTTAACAAGCCATTACGCGAAAACTATGAGAGTTAAAAAAATTTCACAAGAGCCAAATTTAGTCACATTTTTTTGTCTAAAATAAGAAAAAAAAATATCTGGTACAAACAAAAAGTAAAAAAAAAAAAAAAAAAAAAAAAAAAAAAAAAAAAAAAAAAAAAAAAAAAAAAAAAAAAAAAAAAAAAAAAAAAAAAAAAAAAAAAAAAAAAAAATGGTGATGAAAATTGCAGTAGACAGCGTCCTTTAAGTCCCACAGTAAAATCGTTACGGTGGGACACTGTGCGGGCGTTTACAACTTCGGGCGTAGAGGCGATATCACAAGACATAAGCTGGCCGACGTCGCTCGTAGCGCCTCATTAATTTTCACCTCACACATACAAACGTATCCTTCACCAGGCGGCCATCTTAAGGATGTTAGCAGTTTCATTTCTAATACGGCATCGCTGATTACACTAAAATAGATTTAGCACGATTTTTTATCCCGCACATAAATGAAAAATTTTAAACGTCTGTAAACATGGATAAGGACAAGGTTTAAGCGGTATTCATTTTAATACAGCGCCACTGATTACATTAAAATTAACTTGGCGCGATTTTTTCTGCCGTTTTCGGTGCAGTACTAACATTTGATCTTATTTGTCGTGTTTTACTTTCTGACGTACAAACGATACACTCATTTTTTTCCTCCATACCTGCAGCCAACTTTCGAACAGACATAATGTCTTTTATTAAATGTAGTATTTTTATTTTGTCAGTCTAACTAAGAACTTAGCTATCTCTCTTTGGTTTAGAAGGATAACTACAGTCTTTCATTTTTGAAGACATTAAGCTGCAGGCCACGGAATTGTGTTATAATTGCATACTGTATATACACTTCAAGGTCGTGCCCTACGTGCGGCCAGCAAACAGGCAAACAAGACAAAGTAATTAAATACACGTGTGTGTTTTGCATGGAAGCAGTTTGCGAGCAGGCAACGTAGCTTGTGGGATACATAAAATCATTTTGTTTTGGTAGCATGCTGCGAGCAACAGGATGTATGTGAGTGAAGTACCTCCACCACCGCCGCCGCCCACACATTCGACACTGCATCGCTTCTTTGCTGCTCCTGCCCGCACTGCATCATACTAACGATAACCGCGCTCACCTAGCACATTGCGTAACGAGGCAGATAACAGGAGCTGACAACAAAAGACTAGCTGCTCTCGTGCATGGCGAGTGACAAGCTAGCAGTTCGTTTGGCACACGCGCGAATATAGAAATTCTTAAGAATTCCATATTTATAAAAAAATATTTTTTCCCTTCAATTTCCAACCGCGGATGCGAAGTCCACAGATAAGGCAGGCCGACTGTATATAGCTGGACAATGGCTAAAAAAGGGCTTAAGCGACACAGTTTGGACTCATCAAATACATTGCTTTTTAATACCTTGTTTAAGAGACGAGTTGAAGTGCAATCAAAATAACAATCCCAAAAAACCTGTCATGTGTCATCTTTCTTTTTTTACTGCGTTAGAACAGGGTCTAAAATGATACAAAGTATTTGTGTTTGCGTATTTTCTCCTGAAATAATATTTTGTACCATTCTTACAACTAAAACATGTCCAAATTTTTGCCAGTAGGCACTGTCAATATAGCTGAGTTATCTTAAAAACTGTAACTCACCTCTCCAGTTCCTGGCTACATATTTGATTGAGTGCTGAGTGGTAGCATCAGGGGGACAGAGGGTAATACCTAAAGTGCGCAATGAGAGAGCTCACCAAGTCATCCACTAATGAGTATACTACAATGTGCATTCAGCCTAATCCACCAAAGGTATTGTGTTAGTTCGCAGTTGGTGTGAATTCCATGTTTCTGGTGATTTTTTCAAAATTTTACACCTGTTTTACAGCAGCGACCTACCAACAATTAGTGGCGTCACAACCTCTAATATTGCAATGCTCGGCGTGGTTAAACATTTTTATGAATAATCTAAATCGCAACATCTTCCTTTCGGCCTTTATTTTATTTTATTTTTTTTTTAATTTTTTGAATGGTCTCCAGAGTGAAGTAGTAAAACTGCTATAGTCATTGGATTCATGGTTCTAAAATCCATATTTTACTGAATTTGAGAGAAATTATAAATACCTACACATAACAATTCTGAATAATACTACAGAATTCACGCAATCAATAAAAATTTTTTTAATATGATGCCCCAGTACAATAAACTCACGTTTTTTATATCCAGCTTGTCGTCATTCAAAGGTTTACTTTCAGGTGTAGGTTTATCTTCCAGGAGACTAACAGTTGGTTTTTGATTCTCCCGTGATTTCCGCAAGACATCAGCAAGGCTCCACCCAAAGTCAAGGGGTGGCCATTCAAAATCTGTAACAATAACAATAGGATTAAATATATTTGTTTGACTATCTGAAAAAAAATAAAATAAAATAAATAAATAAAATAAAAAAAACAGTTTACTTACATGGAGAGTTATACAAAAAAAATTACAGCAGCATTTATGTACTATTCTTATGTATATATTATGACCAAGAAAACAATACTTATGGCAAAAGAAAATATGTAATCGTTAAAAAAAATTAATTAATTAAAAATAAACAAAATATTGTATCTAATGTATACCTTAACAAATATAAAAGGTACTCATAGCAAGAGGTCCTGAAGAACATCTAAACATGCTCAATTTAGTCCCTAACAAATAATTATGTACGTGGAGGGGATGAGAAAAGAAGAAAACATGTACACAAATACAGACACATAACCTCCCTTTCTCTCTCACTCATTGCCTCTTCTCTACCCCTCTCTCTCTACTGTTAACGAGTGAGGTGGCACAATTGTAACATATTGGACTCACATTCTTGAGGACCTAGGTTCGATCCCATTCTTCGGTCATCTTTATTTAATTTTTCCATGGTTTCCCAAAATCGCTCCCGGTGAATGTGGGGTGGTTCCTCAACAAAGGCAATGGACAACTCCTCTCCCAGCTCCTGTCACTATACCAAGACTATATTCCCTTTTTTTACTATCAACATCGAAACGACTGGCCAGTAAAGATCTTTTTAGGAACACCAAACTGTCTGTAGAGTCTCTCTCAGTAGCAGTGAAATAGAAATACTTTTAAGCAATATTTCCCAGTAGGTAACAATTTTTATGCATTCTCGGTATCTTTGATGTCATATGCAATGTTTATGTTTACAATGTTATCTCTATATATAAAAATGAACACTGACTGACATATCAAACTGCAGCCCAAACCACTGAACCTAGAATAATGAAAATTGTTTGCGTAGTTTCTCCTCATGTCGTAGATAAACACTAAGAAGGGATTTTACGAAATTTGACCTCTAAGGGGTTAAAAAGGGTGAAATGTATTTCCGATAGAACGGCAATAGAGCTTGAACCCGACAGCCTATCATCATCATTTTTACTTTAATTGGACAGATAAAAATATGCATATTAACCAATTTAAGGATTTTTCGAAATTCAAAATTTAAGGGGGTTAAAAGACCTTAAATGTGTTTCCAATTAACTATCAGTATCTATTGAATCCTTCAGAATAGAGTGTTGGTATTCACTTTAAAATGTTGCTTACGTAAATACCCAAAAAGGAGTTTTAGGATTTTTTGAAATTCGACCCCCAAACAGTAAAATCTGACAAAATGTGTTTTTTTTATGAATCGTCCGATTCGCTGAAAGACAATTGACTATCGTCATGATTTACTTGAATTGTTTACGTATACAAATTACTAACATAGGACTCAAAGACGTTTCGAAATTTGATAATTAAGCGGGTGAAAATACATGAAATGTGTTTTAGATTTACAATCAATATATATCGACGACATTGATTTTTTATATAGAGACGTGATTTTTGTTCAAGACTGATGCGTATTCAAATACCTGGAAAGTAATTTCACAAACTTTCGGAATTTGCCACCTAAGGAGGTGAAAAGTGGTGAAATGTGTTTTCAATTAATCGTCTATATATTTTGACCCCAGTGGGCTATTATGTTTTTCACATCCACAAGAAACCCATAAAAGTATTCTAAATCGTAATTCAATGGTTTTTTGAAATTCACTCTCGTAGGAGGTGAAAAGACCTCTACATCTATCGAACCCATCGAGATGTACAGTTGAATTTTGCTTCAGGACAATGATTACAGAAATAATCGCAAAATGGTTTCGAGATTTTTCAAAATCCGAACTCTAAGTATTGTGCAGGGGTCATATGTGTTTTTAATATATGATCAATTTTGATTCGAATGAACGGGCTACCGTCATGATCTGCACTTCAATTGGATACTTATACAAACGTCTAGGATGTAAAATTGAAATATTTTAGAAATTCGACACCCAAAAAGGTGAAAAAGCACAAAATTTGTTTATCATCAACCCATGATATCTATCTAACCAGTATAGATAAAAAAAAGTGTTGTTCACATCACAGTGATGCTAACCTAAGTATTTAAAAAATTATGAGCAAGTATTTTTTTTACTTTATAAGATAACTTGATTATTAAGAATAAAACTAAGTTTGTAAACTTTTACAGTAGACAATACGAAAAACAAGTATGACCAGCGAGAAATAAATAATACAGGCATTTCACGCTACAGTAATACTGAGATGTGGTATTGTACAATCTCTATAAGCTAAGGACATGAATATTTTATTTTTAAAAAAAAATTTGTTTCAGAATTATTTCGATGCTACGTGACGCAGCTGTTTGTAACTCAGGTCTACATTCCGAGAGGTTATGGGCTCGAATTCCGTTAAAAGTTGCATGCGAACGTTCAATTCTAACACAAAAACTACAAGGCAGATTGGATTAGCCCAATTTACATGTAGTCGTTTAAAAGGGGTAAAATGGATTATGCAGTTCATTTTCCAAGTAGGTTCCTCAATATCAGCATATACATCATCTCATTAATCTCAAGGTTGGGGTACCAAATACATTTCTGTGAAACCTTTTCCCACCAAAACTTCCTAATTACAATGAATTTCAAGTGAATATTCTGAAAATATGAAATTGAGGACACCATCACCAATAGCTGTGCACAGGGTAAATCAACGTTTTTCATTCAATCGACCTCATACATTAAAGAGTCTATAACTACCCCACAACGTCAACTTTGCAGTGCTATAAATAAGGCCCAGGTGAAGTCGCTGTTAGTGGTAGGGAGAAACTTAAGACTGGTTTTCGCGTGGACAGCTATAGCTACATATTCTGCTGCAGAGTTACCTTAACTAGCAGCTTTGTCATTCTAACACTTGATGACTGAAGTATCAATCTGGTGTACAAAGAGGTTATTCAATTAAATAAATATTATCAGATATGAATAATACTCACGAGCAAAGCCGCGGGGGACAGCTAGTTTATACAATAAAAAATGTATGCAAGTTATAATGTTAATAAAAAGTGAATATGTTTCACTAGTACCTGTATGAATAAATGTTGTCAACTTTGTGAAATAAATAACCTCTAGTTGCTTTGCTTGGACAGGGTATTACTTTTAATATAACTTCTTTCTTAGCTAACTTGTTTCATTCCACATGATACATGTTTTATTTAAGAGTGATTATGTTGGGATTATCTTTATTTTGTAATATTGCAGTACTAAGCTTTTAGTTTAAAGTCTTTCGTAAGACTTTTAGCACTCAATGATTTAAATAATTAATGTACTGTATTACAATCTCATTTAGGACTCACTGAATGATGAAAGCCACAAGTATATTAGGCAAGAAACGTATAAATGCCATGTCACACAAGCCACAAAACTTACATGGATCTAAAAAAAATGCATACATGCAAATGGCTCACTCACATTCACACACACACACATGCATACACACATACACACACCCAGGCATCCACATAATTTTTCTCACATCACATCACTCTCATCAGACACTTCAGGTCTGATATATTTAGTTCGAGGCATAAATTATGTAAAGCAAAACTGTCTAACAAAGAAAAGGTTCCAAACATCATGTTAATATATCGCACTTGTGTTATAAAAATGCAACCTTCAATAAACAAAGCACTTAATTTTTCACCAACACAGCCATTCTATAAAAATTAACACAAGTATCCACAACACAATGCAATAAATTTTTGACAGTAATTGACATTTGTTTTCACCACACTTGTACATATAATTTTGTGACGATTTTCCTTTGAAGCTTATAAATTTGCATCTTCACTTGAAGCATGCTAGCAAGCATGAGAAGGCTCCGCAATTTGAGGTTATGAGAAATGTACCACACTCATTGCTTTTGGAGCGAGAAATTTATCTCACAAATCTCACAAGCACGAAAACTTAGAGAACGAAGATTTCAAACACAATTATCGTAATACAATTTAATGTTGCTTTAAATGTTTCAAACAACATTAAAAATAATACAATAATTGTGTTTGAGAACAAGTATACTTGTTCGCAATCGCAAATGATGTTCGCTGATTCGTCTGCTACAAATATTATTGTCACCTATAGTTTTTACCATGTCTATGAATGAAGTACATATTTTATCCTGACACACTGCCATTATACTAAATAGTATTTTAAAACTCGACTCTATAATTTACATATTTTTGAAACCATGTTGCACTTCTCACAAGAATAGTGTTAGGCAGTACCAGCACGGCCGCAGACAGAAATTTCAGGACTCTTCACAAGCAAATATTTCGGGGCCCTCTTCAAGCTTGTCTTCATATTCTTTATTAACGCTTAACTTTTATTATATCAAAGACAAAAATATATTTTACCAAAACTAAACAAACCAATTTATATTTTACGCTTAGAAATAGTAAAATTTTTTTTAAAGTAACATAGTATCAATTACAAATAATAGATACGTTAACACAAATGTGTTACAATTTGTACATTAGTTTTTCTTAGTAACGTACCAGTTGGCAGCTATACCAAGAAGTACTTTAGATTGTTGCATCCAAAGCATTGTAAGTAACGAAAGTAAGCCAAAATCAAGCAAGGTGTTATTTTTCAGATGAATGGTGTATTATATTACAAGATGCATATGCAAACGTAATTCATATACATAAATAGCAAACAACAATTTCATTATATTTAGTGTTCACGTGTTGCTCAAGCCAGCAGGTACCGACCATGAACATTGAAATCTGACTCACCACTGTGTGCATCTGCTCTATTCGCTTCGTGTCTGTTGCTGAAGAACAACAAAGTCTGCCACACGAAGTCGCAAGCAAACAAACATTTTGTTAGAATATTTTACTTTGATGTCTAAAATTTAGTAGGCCTGTGTTGCAAAATTGTTAATGTGTTGTGTTTTGTTTTAGTAACTGGGTGGTATTGTTTCTTGGTCTATGGAATAAATAAAGTACGGCAGATATGTCAGTGTTTTGTGAATTATGTTGTTTTAATGAAAAATACTTAATTATTCTAACAGGTTATGGGCCCAGGTAATGTTTTGTAACTGCAGCAGTAGTAAGTGTTGTGTGAATAATAGATAGTGTATTTAGAAACCCTGTTACGCTAAATTTGTTAAAGGGTGACGTTTGTGAAAAAAAAAAAATGGCTACAGAGAAGCTTAAATATGCATTATTGAGTGATGATAATAATCGGGCTTGGGCTAGGAGAACTCGTGCTGCTTTAGAACAACGTCGGTTGTGGGATGCAATTGAGTCTGGTTTTGATGAAGACATAGAGAAGTGGACGTCGAAGCAAAAGACCAAAGACTTAGATGCCCTAAATTTTATCATTCAAGTTGTGGAAGACCAATACCTGAACGTTATCGACCAATGCAAACGGGCTAAGGATGCATGGGAAATACTTAAAAACATCCATTGTAATTTCGGCATTCTTCATATAATAACAATGCTGGAAGAAATGGTCACAGTGAAGAAGACAGTCAACATGACAATGCGTGAGTACATGGGAAAAATTCAAACGTGGTGCCGAAAGTTGGATGCGGGAGGACTTCCATTTTCAGACTAAGCGATTGCTGCATTCATGCTGAGAGGATTACCAAGAGAAATATACGAAGGCCTAATAAGAAGCTTAGAATATGATGAAACTGTACTGTCAGTGAAAATGGTTAAAGCTAGGCTGCTTTTAGAAGAAAGGAGGCAAACACTGGACCGAGAGCAAGAGAACAACGAGCTGAAGGCACTTGCATCAAAAATGAATTACAGAGGACCATCTAATCACAAAATACAGCTTGAAGATGACCACAGAAACACAGACATGCCTAGGACAACATACAGGAAGAGAGACGAAAGGTTCGAGAGTGAACATAGGAATATTATGTGCTTTGCTTGCAAGGAAATAGGCCACATAGCAAAATTTTGCCCGAAACTTAAGAATGAAGGACGAGGCAACTATAGACAGAAGCAAGAATATAAAGGTAAAAGTTCTGTCAACTCGCTGCAAAAAGGTGCTCTCACGGCTGAGGCTGGATGTGAAACTGCATCACCAGAGGGAAACAACAGTATGAGCACTATGCAATTTAGGGCTTTGTGTGCAAACAAGTTTAGCGGGAAACACAAAGAAGCTATCTGGATTATGGACTCTGGTGCCACTCATCACATGACACCTCACAGACAACTAATTGAAGAATTTGACGATACCTTAACTGGAACTGTAAAGCTGGCAAATGGACAGAGTGCCACAGCAAGGGGTAAGGGGAACGTAACGCTTATAATGAGCACAGAGTGTGGAGGATGGACGATACAGCTCGGTGAAGTCATTTATGTGCCAGAACTAGAGAACAACCTGTTATCTGTGAAACAACTAGACAAGAAAAATTTGGAGCTCAGGATCAAAGATGGTAATGTCAGGGTTATGGATGGGGACGAGATGATATTTAAGGCAGTGAGCGAAGGAAGTGATGTGTATACTGTTTCTTGTCATGCTTACAGAGTAAATGGAAAAATGGTTGAGTGTGAGACAACAAGGGATACTATTGTTACAGGAATGACCGCGATGAAATCAACGATGACATGGCATAAGATAATGGGACACTTGACAAGTCTGCCAGCTGTGTGTGATATTTCAGATGGTTTTGAAGACTGTACTACATGTCTCAAGGGAAAGATGAAAAGGGCTGAGTTTGTCGAAAGTATCACCAAAAGTAGTGCAGTCCTAGATCTGGTACACTCTGATGTTGTAGGCAAAATAGCTCCTGTTTCCTTAGGTGGTGCACAATATTTTGTCACTTTCATGGATGACTACTCAAGATATTCAGAAGTAATTGTGCTGCAGAAGAAATGTGATGTTGCTAAAGCCTTTAGGGAGTATCAGGGCAGGGTTGAAACACTTCAAGAAAGAAAGATAAAGGCTCTACAAACTGATAATGGTGGCAAGTTTACTGGTGAAGAATTTGAGGATTTTCTACGAGATAAAGGCATTCTCCACAGGAAAACTGTTCCGTATAGTCCTCAACAGAACGGAAAAGCTGAGAGGCTTAACCAAACTTTGATGAATATGACAAGATGCATGTTGTTTGAATCTGGCCTCCCTGAAACCTTCTGGGCTGAAGCAGTGTGTACGGCTAGCTACATAAGAAACAGATGCCCATCGAAAGCAATTAGAGGACAGATTCCATTTGAGATGTGGCACAACAAGGATCTGACGCTTGAAGATTTGATACAAATTAAAATATTTGGGTGTCAAGCATGGGCAGCCACACTTGAAAATGGGAAGCTTTCCTCAAGGGCTGAGGAATGTGTTTTTTTTTTTTTTTTTTTTTTTTTTTTGGGTTTTCAAGAAGGCATCAAGGGCTACAGACTTTTTGAGACTGAAAGATAAAAAAGTAATTGTTTCTAGTGATGTTCGTTTCCAGGAAAACTGTTTCCCTTTTAAGGTAAACTCCAGAAAAATCACTGATTTGTGAACAGCTAGGCTGGGTAGGAATTCCTGCTGTAGAGGAAAAATGTGGTGAAGAAGGTGGAACACAACCTGAACAGGTACTCGCAGAAGCCAGGAATGACGAACTATGCAACAGGAGGGGAAGAGGTCAGTTAGACGACAGGTGTGGTGAGAATGAAAATGCAGCATTGGTAAACCATCATGAAATTGGTGAGTTGAGAAGGTCAACAAGGCAAAGAAGAGGAAAACAATACACTTGCTGCTGCGTACAAGAAACTAGCCTTGTTAAAGAACCAACCTCGGTGCATGAAGCTATTCATGGGTGTGATGGACACCTCTGGCTACAAGCAATGAAAGAAGAAATGGAAAGCTTGAAAATTAACCATACATGGACTCTTGTGAAAAGACCAGTGGGGAGTAACGTGATAGGTTCAAAGTGGGTATTCCAAGTAAAACTTGCAAAAGATGGGACAGTCGAGAAATACAAAGCAAGACTGGTGGCACAGGGTCATAAACAAGTGTATGGGGTTGACTATTGGGAAACCTATAGCCCAGTTATGAAGAGGAACACCTTAAGAATTCTCATGGCTTTAGCTGTCCTGAAAGGGTGGTGTTTCCAGCATGTAGATGTGACAGCAGCCTACCTGAATAGTCCACTCACAACTCCAGTCTACATGACACAACCAGAATACTGGGAAGAGGATACTAAAGAAGATCTTGTGTGTTTCTTGCACCGCAGCCTCTATGGACTACATCAAGCTGGAAAAGATTGGTATGAACACTTATCAGGCATCTTCAAACGGCTAGGTTTGAAAATTTGTTTGTCAGAACCATGTGTGTTCTTTTGACAGGGCCTTATTGTTGGCATGTATGTAGATGATTTAGTTTTAGTTAGTGGTGATCATGAAATATGTGAGTTCACTAGTCTGCTAGGTTCAGAAATAAACATCAGGAACATGGGCGAGGTATCACAACTATTAGGGCTAGAGGTTTGCAGATTAAACAGTGGGGAAATTATGGTGAGTCAAACAGTTTACATAAGGAAGATGTTGCATGAATTCAACATGATGAAGGCAAAAGTGTGTACCACACCATGCATACCAGGTGAGAGTTTAGACGAAGAGCATAAGGGCAGTAGCTCTGATCAGGATATTTACAGGAAAGCAATAGGATGCTTACAGTACATAGCCACTTGTACAAGACCTAACATATGTTGTGTTGTTGGGAAACTAAGCAAATTTTGTAACAACCCATCCGAGAGAAACTGGGTGCAGGTAAAAAGAGTTATGAGGTACCTCAAGTACACCAGTGAGCTCAGACTAGTCTACACTTGCTCAAACAATGTAGTTGAAGTTTTCTGTCATGCCGACTGGGCAAATGATAGGAATGATAGCAAATCAGTGGGGGGTTATGTAGTTCTGATGGCAGGAGCAGCTGTTAGCTGGAAAAGTAAAAAACAGTCACTGATAGCCACGTCAACATTGGAAGCAGAGTACATTAGCATGTTTGAAGCATGTAAAGAAGTGGCATGGATGAAACATTTTCTTGGGGAGTTGAACCTGGATGACATTCTGGAGAAGCCTTGTGTTATACAAGTGGACAATTTAGGAGCTAGGGACCTCTCAACAAAACAGGAGGTTTCAGAGCGTACTAAACATTTTCGGATACGTTATCATAAGGTAAAACAGAATGTGGATAATGGAGATGTGGCACTTGGTTATGTCAAGTCAAGTGACAATGTCGCAGACATAATGACCAAAGGGTTGAGTGCGTTAAAGACAGAGCAATGTTTCAAGAAAATGGGACTTGAAGGCCCACTGGTAAAATGAAAAATTTTAATGGACTGTAAACTGTAAACTATGTTCACTGTTGAAAGTACCAAGTATTTTTTTTTGTTTGTTCTTTTTAGAAAAGGTCTGTGAGGCATTGGACAGTTTCATTTATCATTTGTAAAAATTTTTGCAATAAGGGGAAGTGTTAGAATATTTTACTTTGATGTCTAAAATTTAGTATGCCTGTGTTGCAAAATTGTTAATGTGTTGTGTTTTGTTTTAGTAACTGGGTGGTATTGTTTCTTGGTCTATGGAATAAATAAAGTATGGCAGATATGTCAGTGTTTTGTAAATTATGTTGTTTTAATGAAAAATACTTTATTATTCTAACACATTTCACCCCTCCCTATCTAACAACTATTGAACTGCTACCAACACCATTGCCGTAGTGTGTGGGCTATTTTATTATTCGTAGGCCATGCCCGACTGTAGGAGTATAGTGTAGTGTGTTCTGTAATGTGGTTTGCGCTAGCGTATGTACCAAATGCAAAGAGTCATACAATGACATATAGTGAGCAGGCCCTATCAGAGGGTGGGCCGGTAGGGTTCCGGCCATTTGAATGAGTTATTTTCTTATCAGTTTCGTACTGCGGTATTTAAGTCCAGGGCCATCCGGGGCCCCCTTAAGTTTCAGGACCCGGGACGAATGTACCCTTTCTCCCTCTCAGTCGACAACCCTGTGTAAATGTTCACAAATATGGGCCATGGCACCAACACCGTGCATAAATTTTACGAACTGCACTAATAGATGATCACGAGAAAATTGCTTGTAAACTATGTGTTGTAAATATTTTGCATTACTTGGAAATCTGTTTAGTAAAAATATAAATACTCTTTTCTAGTAATTATAAGGTTTTTATTGCTACACGGGATATACAGTATTTATGTAAAGTAAGTATATTTACCGTATTTGTCGGCATATAGGAGGACCCCGCATATAAGATGAATCGTAGATTTGAAGGTACAAAATCTTGAACATAAGTAAATTACTAATTTTAAAATTCCTGACAGAAAAATATTTTTTTCTTTGCCAGAAACATTAAAAATTTAGTTTAAGGCTGACCCAGATGCTAGCATTAAAGATAGGGTGAAGTGGATTTGTAGCAAACACAGCCTAATCAGGATAGAAATGTGAAATAAACGGCAAATTCAAGAGATTTACAACACGATTCCGGCTACATAGGTATAATTTTGATTTTTGAAAGATACTATTTTTTCCCTATTTTTTAAAGTTATAAGAACCTCATAACTAACAGGCTATTAGATGTACATAATAATAGTTTCAATTGCTCATTTTATCAAGAAAAATGCCTCAGAAAAGTCTGCGAGGGTATACATGTAGCTTTAACACTGTGTAAACTGTGAGTGAAAGAAAAAATTGTCGAGGTCATTGAGGAAAGCATGGCTGGGAAGCCGCGTGGCAGACACTCATGTGGAGTCGGATGGAGAAGAGGAAGCCTGCACAGAGTTGCCATACATGCAGCAAGCACACACGCATGACTTGCGCCCTCTCGGTCCTCGTGAAGCTTTTCCGCAGAAAATTCATTCTGGCAAACAACATGAAGAAAATAAGCCTAACAGACACCCTTCTTTATCTGCAAAGAGAAAGTCTATGAGGAAGAAGATGCTTTGAGTTTGTGCTGCAAAAAGGTCGAAATATGACAGTTTATTCACTTATTGAACTGTCTCACAGAATGTAATCACACAATTCAGCGAAATTATTGATAATTCTTTTGAGCATGGCCATTCAAAACCTCGTCAATTGTGCATACCACATGTTATACTTGATTTTTAATAAGGTTAAGACGTTCATGTAGTAGGTATAGTAAATGTTGGTGGCTTAACAGCTAATGTTTTAGAACTGATGAGAATGAATAATGTGACTTAAGAACACTACTGGAATGTAAGAACAGAAGAAATTGGAGATATTCAAGAAAATCCGCAGACGAGTGTCATCGCCCCCCACATGGTTCCCATATGCGAAAAATCGGGGTTCACTCGTTGGGAATCCAACTTGGATTTGGATCGCTGTGGCGGGAAATGAACATGATTTGGCGGCTTGTAAGAAATATGTACTATTAAGAGCCAATGATGGTTAATGATATGAATATGAATCAGCGCCAGAATGTAAGCTCTCCGAGAAAACCTACTGACCAACTACATCGTTCAGCACGATTCCCATTACAGAAACACATGAGTTATCTGGCCTGGAATTAAACCTGGGCTAACTCGGTGGGAAGCGAGCAATATGACAGCTTCATCACCGCGGTCCCAAGATGAATCGTAAAATAATGGAGGAAATAAATACTTATATTTTGCTCTTTACAGCAAGATGATCGAGACGGCAAGCAGAAACAGATTACTACTGTAAGCCGCGTTTTGCTGTCAGTGGTAGTCAAACAACGGGTAATCAATATGACTTTAAAAATAAAGAAAATGAGTCAACCTATTCAACAAAACACTATCCCTCCCCCTCCCCCAAGCGATAATGTGTGTAGTAGCAAGCACTGTCTAGATTGCAGGTTATCTGTGGCCTTGGTACCAACTGAAAATTGAACAGAATCAGCTGATTTTACATTAATTCTACTAATAAACGTAAAGAGCTACAGTATACATCACCAAATCTATGCCCAGATTCACGATAATAAAGAAGGTAAACTTTAACAGAGAAAAACTGGCCTTCGTTTATATTTTGTATTTTTCTATTTTCTTAAAAGTAATGATAATGAAAAAATACAATGAGACTTGACTACCCACTGAATATTAAAAATTAAATAACATTCCATAGAGTATTAAACAATTATACGAAAACATCAATGTGGTCATGGTATAGAAATCAGTCAATGTATCAATTCCATAATTTTCACGTGATTAAAAGAAACACTAAAATTATACCGTCCAGTTAGATATGAGACACATGAACAGTTCTAGAGTGGACAAAATGTGAGACAAGTTTACTATGGAGTATCACCTGGAATGAAGGGTGGGAGAAACAGAATATCACCATGAAAACTCGTTAATTGAATGCATCGTCCTAGCATAATTCCCACATGTGAAAATATGACAGATTTATTCAGGTATCTAACCAGAATGATACTGAAAAGATATTAACACTCTAACCCCAGGACTACTACGGATCCATCAATTTTTAAAGCGTGTCCTGTCAGTCATACAGAAATGGTATTAATTAAACGAGTAATGAAGCATCTTCTGTTCCCAATTTGTTTAACTGTATGGTCTTTATTAGTAACTCATTCATAGGTACTTTAACTTTTGTTTCCAAAAGTGTTGCCAAACCACACTGTTGTTGAGAATCTTATACACATTTTGTAAACGTTCACAAGCTAACATCTTTATAACTACAATCAAAGTTTCTAATGTGGCCCCAACTTAATTTTTGCAGCTATTGACATCGGCAGGCAATGATAACTTAATCACTTATATTGAAAAAGTATGGTCATTTTTCGACTTGGTATAAATTGTGACATGTCCGTTCATACAGGTCAACTTTTCTCGGGGATCTCTCGTTCCCTCAGGCTTTCCATTTCGACGCTGACTAAAATCGCTCATTCACTCACTCAATAAGGTCAAAACGTTTTCATTCACTCACTCAATATCTGACACCAAATGTCTATACAAATAACACAAATAATTGTAAATGAACTTTTTCTTGTTGTTGTAGTTACATCTGTCGAGGATATACAGGTAGTATCTAAATTTGTCCAATAAACTCTGGCAGGTAGAAAAAATTAGTTGAAAATATAGAGAACACTTTGTGGCTAAATTTAATAATACGGAAGAAATAGCTTTTGAAAAACAAATTTTAAACCTGTATTTTTCCAATTTTTAAATGACTGTGTTGTATAAAATAAAACTTTTTTTTTTTTTCAGGAAATGTTCACGGAAGTACGCAAAAGAAATACTATAATGTACTATCAATTTAAAATTATGTTGTTGAACAATTATTATTTTGTATTTAATTCCATTTTGTTTGTTAGCTGTGTAGTATTTGTTTTGCTATGTAGAAAAAAACTTTTCAAGAAGGAGATGAATGTTGTGAGCATAAATATCAGTCCTATGTATAATAAAAGAAACCTTCAAAAACCTACATACATTCCGTAAAGAGTATATCTTTTTTCCGCTCTATTGTTTAAAGTGCTTGTGTTTCCTCCTGTTTCATTTCCACGAGTGTAACTGCTATTCAAAGAGTGGCCAACTATGCACTGAAATATTGAAAATGCTGTAAATACTGTAAACATATTTAAAAATTGAAGTATTTTTATGGAATGATATGCAATGTCTTCACTAACACTGTTTCAGGTGCCGCAGATTAAATAGAACATTTTATGAGCAGTTCTGTTTACAATTATGACAAATCTGAATAAAATATTTATTTGAAACTCACAAGAAACAGTTCTCCCCTAGATCTTTTGCCAGTAAAATTGTGACTCGATGGTAACAGTACAGTATGTAGCACTGACAATGAATTCGTTACTACAGTCATACTCATTCTTAAACGTAAGATATAATAAATGTATTGAAGTGGTTACACTGGAATTAAATGACTTTTTTTCTAAACAAATAACGGAGCAAACTTTAATTCGGAAAGAACCTCGTTCGATACCCGGCTCTGGCCATCTTTATTTCAGTTTTCCATGGTTTCACGAAATCGCTGCAAGCTAATGTTTTGGGATGATTTCTGTACAGATGACATCGCCAATTCCTCTCCCAGCTCCTGCCATTGTACAAAGTTGTCTCATTGTCTCTAACGACCTCGCTGTCGACAAGACATAAAGCCCAAAGTTAACATTTCGAAACTAAACTTACGACTTGCTTGATGACAGTCTGACATATGGAATTAATGTTTATTGTGAAAATATACAAAAATCATAACTACAGGTACGCATAAGTGGAGTGAGAATACAGGACAGCACTTCTAAGGTACTAAGAGCCAATGATGGTAATATTGATAACTATGGAGTAGAAGCTTAGTTGCAGACACGTAACGTGAAACTAAGGGGGATTATCGAGATAAATTACCTTTACATTTAAATACATAATATGTATTACAAAACTGTTGTATCCGTATAATACTAATAACTACTAATACTAGGAAACTAGATATTTTTTATTTCCAGTCTCTTAGTAGCAATTTAAAAATCAACCATAACAGTGAGTGTGTCTGCTACTATATACATATTACAAATAATCGCCCTACTACACGTGAAAAAAAATCATGACTACGCTCTTGCCCAGAACAGGGTGAATATGAGACAGCCAAGAAAGGTTGACAACCAATCGTATCTCCAGGCATGATGGTCACACAAGTAAGACTGAAGGTATTATCTCCTGTGTTTGATCCTACGTTTTTGCTGCCTCCTTCCTGTACTATTGCGGCAGCACAACTGGACGTTTACAATATCAGCAATCTCTCACCACTTGTGTACTAGTTTTGTGAAGGAAAACATTTTCTTGACAGTTAAATTTAGTTATTATTGCAGGGATATGCTACTTTTGTGGAAACAATATCAAATATAAACGTTTACATTGTAGAGGTTTTAAAATAACAACTGTCTTACTTGAGTTCTTCTAAAGTATTAAAATAAAACCTTACTGTACGTGCTATGATGATATTCGAAAATTAATTAACTATACTGAATTGTATTATGTTTATATTCAACTACGTTGAATATTTCATTGGCAGACCTCCACTTAGCCATTGGTTATGCGCGGGCTTATAGTGCAAAGCATTCTGAGTTAGGGTCGTGGTAAGACAGGGATGAGAAATTAAGATGTGTTTGTCAATCTTAGTTACAAAACTGAAGTGGATACTCGTCTCTTGTGACCGTGCTGCTGTCGACTATACATTTATCCGGAAAAAATACTATTTTTTAATGGTCTGTTTAGGCCTCAAGTAGCGCTTACGGAAATTTAGTATGCAGAATCTACTCGATAGAATTTCTACCAGTAAAAATATTAAAAATTTTTAATACTAAATTTAATATATATATATATACACACACACACACACATTGCTAAGGACGGAAGGGGGAACAACACGCCCCCCTTCCTGGCAGGCCGCTGGCGACAGATTGTACTTGCACAGGTTTTCGAAAAATTTTACAATAATTTCACCTCTATCAAGTAGATCTAGACGCCTAAGGACGTGTTGACCTGTAATCTAAGATAACACAGTCTGCATCTACCACAAACACTACTCACGAAACTGGATCGCCAGAGCCATATCAATATCACCACAGCCTGCCTGGCAGCTCGCCTCTTGTCGTGGCAACATTGCTATTATCAGTACACTGCTGGCCAATATATTCTACACAGCGGTATGCCACAGCAGTAGAATGGTTGACCCTGCGCTACCTACAGGAATAGCAGTGGTGCTACAGAGTCTGGGATGTCCTTAAATATTTTCAATGCATTTATTAATGTTACATAAACATCATAGTAAACACATAAACTAATAACATTGGCTACTACTGCCCTCCGGGCACCCATGAGCCAAGGAAATGCAGGGCGGCGGCCGGCATCATTAGTTGCCGGCAGCTGTGCGTGACTTGGCAACGCCGGACTGAGGCACGTCGCACGTTACATGGTAACACCGGGCTACAACAGCAGCTTGCAACGTCATTGCATTCCTGTGCGCTGTTGTCTGCCAGCCTAGCCCTAGACCACGGCCATAGAAGAACAGGTTTGGACACTCTCCTGGAAACTTGAACTCCTTGTTGTTTGGCTGCAGTTCACCAAGTTACCGTGAATATTGTGTTTTACTGGCGCTGTAGTTAGGGCAGTCGAACTCAAAACTCCACCCACTTCCTTCCCACTAAGATAAACAATTTATCAAAACATTTTTTTTTTAATTTATGAAATACTTCCTTCGTTCACAAATTTAAGAATAGGCTCCAGAAATCTTTATTTACTTTATAAATTCAACAATGGGAAAAAGTGGGCGGAGTTTGAATTTGATCGCCCGGATTACAGCGCCAAAAAGTACGACATTCTCGGTAACTTGACGAACTACAACCAAACAACAAGGGTGTCAAGCAAAATACATTGGTAGACAGGCATGTGTCCAGACCTGTACTTCTACGACCGTACCCTAGACAGTAGACACATGAATGTGTGGTACGGTACCTAGATCCTTGTTTTCTCGGGTAGTTGCACACGTGCGTTACGTAATTCTCGCTGGACGAATCAGAGTCCCGAAGCGCACAACGTCTCTCTCGTTCTGTCCGTCGCGGCCGCTGCTTCCAGACTAGGGGTAGGATGATATTCACGGACTGTGACTTTATCAGCGATATTTTTATGTCACAGTTCGAACTGTGACAAGCTATCAGAAAGCACGGTGACAAAGTCACGATGCAAATGTGACTGCTACAGCTACCCGCGCTGTGACTAGGCACTCCCCCCCGCCAACCTACAAAGGAGAAGCAATCTTTTGTCACTGATATGAAGCAAAATCATGGCGAATGTTTCACACCGCACGCCTGATGACTGCGATAGGCATTGTGATGTAAACAGCTGTTGTCTGTCAACAATACTCTACCGTCAGGTATATAATCGTTGGCTACAAAGTTGTGGCCATGTATAATGCTCGCCGATACTTTACTGAGACAAACATGGAAACGTTCAGTAACGTGTTTGTAATACTGGCAGATGGCCGTGCAGCGGCCGGGATGGCAGGTGTCGAACGTCGGTGTCAAGTTCACACACGCCCTGCCACCATCACTGATCCGCCACACACACTCAAGTACCACACATCTGCCATTAACAACCAGCGCACACCTGCCACTGACATACTCTGCGAACACCTGCTGTGACCAGGCGCAACTCCACCTGGCCTGTGGCCTGGTACGACGACAGTTTATGACAATTTATGTAGGCTAACTTAACCAAGTAAAAGGATGTATACTGCGGAATCCAATACATGAATTGGGGATACTAGCAGAGAAATTAACAGTAAAATGTATTCCAAACTCAAATTTTAACAGTTAAGCAAGGTAAAAGTACTGTAGTAAATTTTACGTGTCAATTTTATCTGTTTTATGTCGTGTTTGAACACAATTTAAAGAGAATTTAATTTTGAACAACATTCCTAAGTAACTTTTTCTTATATTTTGCCTCGTTTGAATTTTTAAAATTTTAAATAGCCTCTAAGCTCGCTTCTTCTGGAATGGGATTTATCTGGCAGGCAGGACAGAGTTCAAACACTTGGAGGCACATACAGAAGCGTGCTGGAATGCAGCTAGAGCTGCTGGTCGTTAGGCCTTCAACGTGGGTGGTAGTGTCGTTGTGGTATATATAAGTAGTTTAAATATTACCTTGGTGCTTGATTGAAATACTGTAATTTATTATTAATATTAATAGGGTTGTGAGTTAAAATTCGGTGAATGCAGTGCAGAGTACTGGGGAGGAAACATCGTACATGTAGGGAACAAGGATACATAGAACACATAGAAATACCTCTGAAAATTGCAGTATTTAGTTACAATAAATAAAAACATGAGAACTAAAGGTGCTATTCCCTACAACCTTGGACCAATGACTTACCAAAATTACTGTCTCCCAACCAGTTACAAAACACATTACAAAGTTCACAAATAACTTAAAATATAAAGCTTCTGTGTCTGAATTTACTTCACGGTGTATAGAATTATGCTCGGCCAAAGTAATTTAATATTTTAGCTCAGTCAGTAGATTTAAGATAAAAGATCTCAGACCTCTGGTTAGACTCGGCATTATTAGCTATTCGGCTACGTTAAAGAAAAATGTTTAGAAATTAGTTGCTCAGTTCCAAATCAAATCAAAAGTTTTCTGTTGAAATTTGTTAAGAGGTTATTAGGATATTAAAGCAGAGTCAAACATAATTGATGGTCTATATGATTTCTGTTCACTTAAAAAAAAAATGGCCGTCTGAGTGTTTTATTAGTTGGGGCGTCATGGCGGGAGTGAAAGGATGTGTGAGATGCTGGAGAAGGGCGGTGAAGCCTAGAGGGCGGATTCATTAGTAGAAGGGATTTTTCTTCTGTTGCATACTCCCTTTTCATTTTATATTTATGTAGCCAGAAGTAGGTACTTATAACCGCATGATCAGAACTAAGATAGATAAGATGCCGGGCTAAGTATTACTACTGAGTTCAAGCGGCAAGTCGTAGTATGTAGATAGAAAAATCCACATAAAGTAACCCTGGGCGAGCACTCACTAAATTAATTGCCCTTGTCTTGTAAAGTTCTTCAAAAGAGAAGTTAAATAAAAGGTAGATGCCAATATTATTCTCTTATTTATTCATTCATTGCTGATTAACCCCACTGCTATCCAAGCATCAGATTCATAGGCACCACCTTTATATCAGTCCCTATGTTTTCATCGTTGTTCTGCCTGCCAATCACATACACCAGCAATGGAAGAGAGTTACGTCCCTGCTTGCACACTACAACATGCACAGCAGCACCACCATATTAACAGGAGAAACATCATCACAATCCGCGGCCCCGTTACACTAACCTAAGCCTATACCCGACATGCCAAATGTAAGATGGGTGGTCCGAGTTACTCTAGCCACGTGCAATGTATGGGAAGGCACCGATTTGCTTAACTCGCTCATTACCACAAAGTGCACTAGTCTTTCCACCAGAGGCAGAAACCAGAAGTACTGCAGTAATCACGAGGCTCCCGTCAGTATTACAGTAACAACCAGAAGTGTCGCCAAAGCATCTATGTAGTTTGTAATTGAATAACCAGTTCATCAGGATCAGTAAATAATTGTATCATCAGTACTAGTGAAGTCTGAACCTGTAGATAATTGGTTAATATAGTGCATCTGAACTTAAACTGTACATATGTGCGCAGCAGTATGTTTAATTTATGAGCCAGTATTGAGTCAATGTGTCATTTCATTGTACAAGTGTTAACGAAATACAGAAATTCAGTGAAACTGCAAATTAATTCTTCTATTTTTCTTAAATAATGAACGAGTCTGTGTTAATCCTTAACACTACTGAGAAGGAAGTGCTTTCCTTAAAAGAAGGAAGGTGCCAAACTGACACTGTCTGTCAGCAACTGTACCCAGTCTCTGAAAATTGCACTCCCATATCAGAAATGAAGAAGCTCTTTCACAAAATATTCCAAAAAAGGTAAATGGACACTTACACCTGCCTTAATAAGGGAAGTAACTAGTCCTATTAACGGAAGTGACTTCCCCTGCCGCAGTCTTATCGAGGTGGACTCAGCGCAGGTTCATCCACGGGACGCCACCCTTTCTGGAGTCCATTCTGGCTCAACCTCAGTAGTAAGTCTCTTTCTCCGACCTACTAATCAGGTAAATTTACCACTACTCCTATAGGAATTAAACTTACCCAACATGCAAACCAAGATGGCAGCAGGACAGGACAGCCCTTTTAAGAAGTTGTCCTGCTAAGAAGTTTAAAATTTTCAGTCCCTGCAGAAACTTCTAAACAGGATTTTACTTTACATATACACACATGTACATATTTTCATACACTGTGCATACAGACATGTAAACTCTCATTAGTTGTACCACTATTTGACACTTGTGTACTTGGTAATTTTGTGTAGCATGCCATCTCAGATTAATGGCACTCTTCCATTCTCCTTACCTTGCTGGCTGTGTTATAATGGCAGACAGAGCCTACTACAAAGCATGATGTGGTTTTATTCCCAGGTGGACAGGCTCATCACCTGTTACATAGCTAAAATATGTTCTGGTCTGAAGGAGTGGCGATGCTGTGTTTGATGAAAGCTTTATTAGTGTTTATCTTTGTCTGACAATACTCATATTACCGGTACTTCCTTTTTCCTTACGACATATTATATCAATATATATAGTAATTCAGAAACTATAGACAAAAAAAGTGGCAATTAGTGGATAAAGTGTGTGCTATGCAGTGTAATTACCTTTATTTCTCCTACTCTCCATTTTACTTTATTGTACCCACAATGAGAATCAGTTGGATAAGGTGAAATATTGATATATTGTCCTACTCTTTTTCTAGACTTGTCCCACAAAAACATTGCATAATTGGAATTTAAGGGAAGGAGGTGGGAGGAACACTGAAAGTGTGCTGTGACCTTGGCTCATACGTGCTGCAAATAATATGATGCAACAAAAACATCTGTCCTAAAATTTACTGGAAAAAACAAACACCAAAATCCCCTTAAAACATGATAATCAAAGAATCAAAGACATAAATAAATTAATGCAATATACATTACAATCATAAGACTGTACATGATTAACTATAAAATGGATTTTAATTGAATACACATTTATATACCATAAAATTTATTTACCTAATAAAACAATGTGTTAACTCTTACACATCCATGTACGTAAACATTTTAAGCTAAAAAAACTGAAAACATACAGTAGAACCCTGTTATAATGTTTCTCAAGGGACTGAAAAAATGTTTACATTATAAATGGGAAAACACTATAACAGGGTAATTTCCTATTACAAATCAGTTTTAGGGACCATATGAAGCCAGCATTATAACAAGGAAAACTTTATAAGTAGGAACACTATAAAAGGGTTCTACTGTACCTGAAATCATAACAAATGTAAATACATGGTATGCCATTTTTTATTGCCCACAATTTAGGTTTAAAATGAATTATTTCTCCATCCAGAAGTAGAGTGAATCATGAGAGAATGTACAATATCTTAAGGCACTAACCCGGTGGCAGCTGCAGTGAGCCCAGACCAACATCACATGCCACGACGCAGCGCACCTGATCGGCCAGCAGCAGGGCATTGATACGGTACAGGATGCAGGGCAGGCACACAGCCTTACGCCACAGTGAGGCAGGGAACGGGTGTACTGTGCACAGTTCTGGCACTAGGATCTGCTTCTGCTCCAGGTTTTCCCGCTTAGCACGCTTGGTTGCTTCACTACTTGTGGGGAGTGCTACCCCCTTCCTATTTACGTACCTGCCCAACAAAACACACAACACAGTAGCAACAAACAAATTGATGGAAACCATCCATATTTATAAAGAATAATCATAAATGTGAACAGTCTGGGTCAAAACTACAAGTAATTAAACTGCAACAATGATTCTACAGAAACAAAATAGAGTAGAGGCAGACACAAACTGCACTCACTGTCAAATTATTACAAACTAGGGGGCTAAAGGTTACCACCAACAATAAATAGCACAGTGAACATCCTGAAGCAAGTTTTAGAATCTTACAAATTGCGATGTCAGTCACATTCAAAACAGCCCCTACCAAACTGCTGCTAGGACTACCTAATGTTCCAAATTTCTGCAAGTCTTACTTTAAAGAATTCAACTGTAGGGGATTTTTTTAAAATCACACTTTTTATTTTGAATTCTTTACTGCTTCCTCAAATTAATTAATCTCTACAACAAAACAAAAGTACATGTACTATAAAAAACAGCACTATTGCAATACGCCTAAAATCTAAAATATAACATATAACTGTCATAACCAAGTATCACATTTAACAATTTCATTTGAACCTACTGCAATAATTCAAATAAGGTTAATTCTTTCTAAGTAGTATACAGATGTCACAGTACATTTGTGTACTGTTCTTGACATTATCAATTTTAAAGCTTTATAATATACCCAAAGTCTGATTTCCTAACATCTATCATTGCATGCTTACTGCTTACACGAAGAGTCATAATAACGCACCTTATTTAAACAAGCCTTATGTAAACATGAGAGAGGTAGCGTACTAAGTGATACATGATAAGTGAAGTCATTTTGTTCTGTACTAAGTGATACATGATAGTGAAGTCATTGTAGTTCTGTCCTAAGTGAATGAGGTATTTGGTCTTTGTTCCCAGTTGCAAAAGGACGTGCAGATTTTCGTTAAGTTTACAAGTTTGATCTGTAGACAACAGCACCAGGCATGTGTCCACGCAGAGGTTGGTACCACTGCCCCTTCACTCCTTTCCATTTTGATGCTTTGAAACGTGTCCGATGCTAGCCAGGATGTCAGTATTCTTTGGGGCATGAGAGGTGCTAGTTCACTTTCATACTCAGCGTTCCTCAAATAAAGCTGCTTTGTTTGGTGGGCACTTTTGTCCATTAATACTCTGACGCTGGCAAAGAAGGTAAGGTAATAGACAATGAAATTAAGGAATTTATGTAGTTTGCCACATTTTCCAAATTCACTTTATGTCTCCACAATTGAGAAAATTCTTTTTTTATTTAAATGTTTAAAATTTATTTTTACACATTAACAAGATATAATTTAAGACAGCTTTGGACCTTCAGCTATTTGTAAATGTTGAGCGGCAGCATTAAAATTCTTGTCGAGGCTAAGGACCACGAGTATTTTAAACATCCAATGATGCTACATGCAGTTTGTTTGCATAGAAGTAAAAATTATGCATACGTACAGTCACTGAATTGTTTTCTGTACCCTGTAATTAAGCCACAATTATTATTTTATGTGGAATTTATGTAAGCTTCACCAAGGCTGGTTTAATCGCAAGAACTTGTGTGCACTTTTGTATTAATATTAATTTAAACAGTGCATCAAAATCAAAATTTGCATGTTACGCTGCCATGTAAATAGTAAAAATTACTTTACTTCCTACAATGAAATTTTTCACAGTGAAATCACACGCCACTGGCTATGTAACAAAGTATTTAAAAAAACTTCAACTTAACTAGTTTTGTATTTTAAAAAATTGTTCAAATTTTCAACTTTTTTAGTGTACTTTTGCAATTTTTTAAAAAATTAAAAATATTATGTGTGGGCTTCTAAATGCTTTGTTGTGAAGCTCATGGAATGTCAGAAAAAATAATAATTACTATCCTAAATTAAAAAATAATAAGTTTACATGTTAATTAGGGGCTTTAAAATTGAATAAAAATGATAAATTAGTGTCTTTCATCACAAATTGTTATCATGAGCAAAATATATTAACTCAGTTTTACTTTTAAAGTTCCAGGTCGTTATTAAAACACACTTGACAACAGATAACTGTAATTCCATTACAGTACGGTAGTTACTAAGCAATGTACTTAAAGTATATTCAGGTGCTATCTCACAGGTATGTACATTTATCTACCTAGTTCGAGAGCAGGTGGGGCAATCTGTAATGGAATTACAGTTATCTTTTGTCAAGTGTGTTTTAATATTTACCTGGAACTTTAAAAGTAAAACTGAGTTATTTTTTCTCTTATCTGTATTTGTAAAGAATACTGCTTACTGAGGTATTCAGCACGATATCTATGTTAAGGGATGGTAATCAGTAACTTACTCTGCTGAATTTGTTTCTCTAAGTAAGAGATGTTTTTTTCTTTCTCTGAGGCGTTTGTTTGAACTGACACTTTTGTCGACATCTTTTTTTATCTTTCTTCTTGGCTGGACTCCCATACTGATAAGACGTTTGCGGCAGGCAATTAAGATGCCGCCTGTTACTGCCACCGTCCTAAAGATAGGAACTCTTGGGAGCGAGTTTAGGTTGTGTTAAAATTTATTAAAGTATTGCCGTCTTCAGAAGAGGCATCAACTTTACTAGCTAATTAGCTGTTTTAGTGAGCTTCAAGACATCGTGGGAAGCACGTAAGACATCGCTCACGAACCTATCATGCTGACTTTTCATAAAAAATATTAATAAATTTTGGCTTTGCTATAACTAGCGGAAAACTGTTAAATTTCGAACTTTAAATTTATTATTTTCATGCCTCTATCGCTGTTGCATTTTCCGTAAATTTTAACATGGCGAAATTACCGTACAGACTGGGAACTCTAAGTCTAACCAGAGGTATGAGTAAAGCGCTCTTGCTCATGCCGACTGAACGAAGCCGAAGAAAATATATGTATTAATGCTTGGTGGAAGCATAGAATGTGTTTTTTGTGTCATGTTGGGAGAAATTATTATATAAAATTCACGTAACTTTTCATGTAGGGAATGGCACCAAATATGAATATCTTTTGCTACAGTCATCAGTTCTCTCGTTCAAATAAAATTGAATATTTTTCTATCAGTAGTGTACTGTGTCTTTTTGATGTTGTCTACTATTATAATATATATACAACTAGATAATAATACACTCACTCACTATACATTGGCTAATGCCATTGATGCCTCTCCCGTGCTGCTTCACCTTCCTCTTCTCCTGACTCAGTGATTTTTTTTTTACATGCTAACAAAGAACTCAAAACATTTTTTTTCCTTCTGGAACTTGTTACAAAAATTGTGATGCACACCATACATGAGGGCTTCCTACACACTAAGGCTGCTCAATATTTTAAAACATTGATAATTATCAATATCAAAACTGAAAAATCTTACAGATATAGATATATAAGTGTTATGATATTATTAAAATCACATATATTGATATTGACAATATATCTAAAACGACTTCAATATTTAAACATACAGACAACTCAGAATATATCAATAATATAAACAATATTGTCGAAATCACCAGTATTTATTGGAACCAGTCTATCGCTGAAATTGTGACTAGACAGTACAGTGAACCCTCGATAAATCGAACCTTGACGTCCCGGACTTCGAATAACTCGGACAGAATTTAAAAAAAAAAACAAAATTAATTTTAATTAAATAATATTTTGGTCAAAAATCATAAGAAAATTATGTCTGCCTCATTTAAATCAATCACGTTTTATTTAAAAAGAGTGTATTAAGCTTTAAACGCAGTTGCTTATCACTACTTAGCCTTTAATAATCCCACCGTAAAATATCTGGCCAGTTCCGTGTAATTAAATGTTGCTAGCGAGACACGCGAGTGGAGATGCAATTCAGCAGGCTAACCTCACTTCTTTATCTTTCCTCCCTCTTCACTGCGCGAGCCATACACGTACGTGCGTCATAAATAAACATTTCAGTATGATGTTGGTGAATTGGACAGTAACTACAGGTCACAATGGCACCTAAAGGAAAATTAATTTTGTTCTGGTATCTGCGGTAAATTCAAGAATGCAAAACAATTTGTTCTGGACATTAATAAAAAAAATAATAAAAACCATTGGTTTGCATTGCAATGTAGGCAAAGTGGTGAGAGGGTTTTACGGCCTTTTAACGACGTCTTACAAGCCGATGAGGGTGAAGTGAGATTAAAGAACAACACAACATCCATGCCCAAGTAAGGATTCAAACCCAGGGCCTCTCGCACCGTAAACTAGCGCCTAACCCACAACGCTGGAGGCCGGCGCAATATCGAAAAAAAACGGTAGAAAGGGGCAATTGCCTCGGGCCGTACATTCTAAACGGCCTCGCTTTTGAATAAGTTAAATGATTACAATGAATGGGCTTTTATTGAGTTCCCATTAACTTTGATGATATCTGTGAAATACAGTATATTTTAAGTGTAAAGTGTGTGTAAAGACGTCACTGATCTATGACAACGCAGCCAAGGTAAGATAATATGGAGGGAGGCCTATAAGCGCACATTATCACTTCAACCACGGCCATGACTTCGTTTCTCCTGGCCACGTATTCTAACAAAGAGACCCTGATCGTTATTAAATAATAAATAATAAAAGCCATTGGTTTGCATTGCAATGTAGGCAAGGTGGTGAGAGAGTTTTACGGCCTTTTAACGACGTCTTACAAGCCGATGAGGGTGAAGTGAGGTTAAGGCGCCCGTCTACATGTCTCTCAAACTGCGTTGCAGTGTGTTTGAAATACACGTTTTATAAACAAACTGTTCCACGCATGCTCACGCGGGTTTCGCACGAAAAGAAATAACATTTCAGGCCAGGACGGAATACAACTTTCAACACATCACGTGTGCTGCAAACTACATTGTTAAGCCCTTCAACACGGCCGAAAACGGCATTTTCAGACTGCCGTGCCTCACAATATTGTGGACTAATGTCTGCGAAACTAGTATAGAGCCCTGCGTTGGACTTTCCTTAAAACTTTCCACCAATAAAAAGATGGGGTCACCACTGAAAGTGTCAGTCAGGCGAGTGTTCTACGATACCACTGCACGCCGTTTCAGTGTCTTGCGCTAGAGGTGATACCGCGTCACAGGAGCTGGTCAACATCGCCCTTCGTGCCGTGCCTCAC
>PNEQ01065684.1:0-26080 GCA_003012365.1 Medauroidea extradentata | reverse complement strand
ACACAACATCCATGCCCAAGTAAGGATTCGAACCCAGGGCCTCTCGCACCGTAAACTAGCGCCTAACCCACAACGCTGGAGGCCGGCGCAATATCGAAAAAAAAACGGTAGAAAGGGGCAATTGCCTCGGGCCGTATATTCTAAACGGCCTCGCTTTTGAATAACTTAAATGATTACAATGAATGGGCTTTTATTGAGTTCCCATTAACGTTGATGATATCTGTGAAATATATTTGAAGTATAAAGTGTGTGTAAAGACGTCACTGATCTATGACGACGCAGCCAAGGTAAGATAATATGGAGGGAGGCCTATAAGCGCACATTATTACTTCAACCACGGCCAAGACTTCAACTTTAAAAAAATAAAAAAAAAAAAGGAGGAGGAAAGGTAGACTGAGATTTACGTTTCTCCTGGCCACATATTCTAACAAAGAGACCCTGATCGTTATTTCCCGATTGAGATGTCAATTCCGAGAAACTTAGAATAACCCCTAGGAAACGTTTGGAATGGTTGAATGATACATACTGTATCTGGAGGAGACGGTAAACAAATAGTATATCAGTACACGAGAGATTGTGATGTGATGTGTAGAACTGCAAGCCGCAGCTGACAAACTGACTAATCTCATTTCTGTTACGTACAGTAATTTAGACACTTGTCCGATACGTAACAATTCATAATCTTAAATGCATGGTTTTAATATTTTTGTGCTTTATTTTTGGTAGTTTTTAATCCCATTTAACTCAGTTGACCGAAATAAAAGAGTTTTATTGCTTTTTAGTGTGACAACTTGTGTAAGAATAAAGCTGTAAATTACATATTTTATGATTCAGTTTATATGCACAAAAAGAAAAAATTTAAAAATTTGAAGTGTTAAAATGAGTTCACATATTTCTGTACAGTGATCCAAAAGTATTGTTAATTACAGTACCGTATCTGCTCTCGTATAAGAGGAAAAATATTTTTGTGTCTTCGGAACTCTGTTGGAGGTGAGCGAAATTATCAGGCTAGCAGCTGGCTGCATACACTGTGACATGCTGATGTTAACCAATTTTCCACGTAAACATCACGTGAGCTGCGTGTGGTCACGTGCGGTGTTTGCACTGTTTATTGAGACTGTACCGGTTGACCTTGACTACTTCCCCTCGTGCTCTACCTCCCTAGCTTATCTCCAACAATTATCTCTCACACACACGCACGCACATAGACTGTCGCCAGCCAGATGAGAGAAGGGAGTGAGAACTTTTATGTGGTCGAAGGATGCCTTGGTGCCAGCTTGTTGTTTCACATTCTTTTATAGTTCTCCACGTTACAGTGATAATTTTCCCACTACCTTCACCTGTAAATTGATACGTACAAAGTAGTATATATTGCCGCCTCTTTTGCTTGTAGAAATGATAGTGTACTGATTTCCTCACATTTCTTGTGATTAATGACTGATTACCCCTCCTCCCCAGATGCCCCTCGATAACACGGACAAATCATAACTAGGACAGCTTCTTCCCCCTTTTAGTCTGAGTTATCGAGGGTTCACTGTATATCTATTGTACGAGGATGATATTATTTATGTTTGGTAAATTTTTAATATTTTTATTAGTCATTGCCAATGACATTTTCAGTTATTTTGCCGATGATATGCAACATAAAAATCAGTATGGCGTAATATAAATTATTAATACCATTATGATGCGCTCAGCCACACGTACAATTGGACGATATAATACTTTTATTGATATAAGAACGCTGTTATAACATTCCCGCACATAACATTTTCCTGCACACACAAACTTTTCTTTGGTCGCATCATTATTTCATAAAGCATAATGCTTTCATTTCTTGATTATAATACTACTGGTATTTTCATTTCCTGCATATAACATCAATTTTTTTTTTCTGAGATGACATCAACCACAAATTGGGTAAAATTTGTTCCAAACTGCATTATTTTAGATAAAATAACTAAGCTGTAAACTAAAAACATCTGTAAAAACAAATTAATGTATGGGAATGTATCATAAGTGTACATTACAATGATATTAAAGAATGTGATCCTGAAGAGGAAGATCATGAACATACACAAGACAAGTGGGAAAGCCTCTATTATGCACCCAATGTATGTACTCATCATGTTTCTGATAACAGAGTAACTATAGCCTCATTTAATCCCATTATAGGCTTGTTTACTGTACATAAACTATAAAATTTTAAGTTACTATGTATTGTGTAATATCCACTTATTGGTGTAAAAACTGATTCCTGCTTAAATGTTATAAAAGTGTTCTACTATAAATGTATTTACTATTATAGTTGATAGGAATTTTAAATAGTTGTGTTGTGCTACCACGTTTGGTGGGTGCAAATTACATTGACACCTTGACGACTGCATGCTTGCAGATGTGATGTGAGCATGTGGCCCAGCACCAAGACATTTCTCGCCTTTGCCCCTCGTGTACTATAGCTATGTTCCCAGGTGAAACCAATAATTTTTCAGGAATTGCCTTTCCAAACACAAGTTCGTGTGTGCCAATATAAAAAAAGTATTAAAAATAGTATGAACTTGAGGCTTCATGTGTGGCCCTCTACAAGCTCATACTTGAAATAGATGATAAAAGTTGAAGAACGTTGAAAACTGTAATATAAAAAAAATGTTAATATTGTAATTTAATAGCAATGTAAAAAAGAGTCAAGACAGCGGACCATAACTATCAGTCATCGGTTGTCTGAATTGATATATTTGAAAAATGAAGTTTTAATCAGCCTAACCTAGTACAGTGTTCAGAACATTTTTGAATATATATTTATTTAATTACAGCAGAAAAAAATTTACATTTTTTTTACTATATGTCACAGGCCAAATGTATGTATTGTTCTGATTTAGTACTTTTGTATATAGCTTGTGTTGGCCGAATTTTTAGTGTTATATAAAGGTGCCCTTCTACAGACTTTCTATATACGATTAGTTTTCTGACTTTGGACTTCAGTGTTTGTATCTCCTGCGCACGTGTTCGGTGCGCATAGTCAACTGTCTACTAAGTGTCAGAGTTGCCAATACTGCTCAGGAAACAGAAGAATCAGTTGTGTATGAGACAATATGGCGGTAAGTCACGTTGCGGTTCTCTGCCATTTTATCGGTTGAATTTTTGTGGCATCTTCGATAATTATTAGTATTTTGTTGTGTTGTGTTTTGTAATGTTTATGGACAAAGACGTACCATTCCGCAAAATTTTGCGTTGGCCTAGTATGTCATTAAGATACATATTTGTTTATATCTGTATTTTGTTAGAACAGTATTTCTTTAAGATCTGCATTTAAATTTCTGGATCACATGTTTATCACTGTCAATACATAACTATAATACATGAAATACAATATGAAAGGTGTAAAAGATAGTGGTTGGCAAGTAGATTCGCCAGATGGCACTGCTTGACGATGTGGCCACAATATCGCAAGCCTGTTCCTTCTTCTTCAAAACGCGCATGGACCAGTTGTATTCCGAGAAAAGGGCCGCTAGGTCACTGTTAATTTTTCTTTCTGCAGAACTGTGATCGAGTAGTCTAGTCAAAAACTACAGACTGAGCCTAGTGGCAGCTTCAAGTAGTGCTATGCTGGTTGAGGTACGTATAAACATGAGAATGGCAATATAGTAATGTTGTAAACCATGTGGGCCAGTCGACCGGCAATATGTTATAAATGCTATGGTCTAAGTTAATAGTGTTCATACCGTAATACTGCAATGTACACATGTGCAGTTGTTTAGTGCACCTACCTACTTGAGTATACTAAAGTCAGTAAAAAAAACACAGCAATACTGTCCACTTTACTAGTGAATCTGCCCTTTAGGCTTCACAGCACCTCTCCGGCGCCTAACACGTCCTCTCACTCCCGCCATGACGCCCCAACTGATCGTAACTAAGCCGGCCATCTATGGCGACCGTCTACAAGCTCCAACGTATGACAACTGCTTGCAAGCTCCAACTAACCACGACTTAACCGGTTATCTCTTAACGACCACTAGTTCCGATGGATCACGACTGACTTTCCTGGGCGAACACTCGGACTTACTCGGCCAAGCGGCAGAGTGATACAACGGGATCCAAGTTGTGTGAAAAACTGGTTTACTGATATTTATATTGAAAGAAAATTATGTAACACAGTTACAGACAAATTTACAAAGCATTTTACTCCACAATAACAGCTAAATACAGTATTCATTATTTTATTTATTGGGGATATGCTGCCTCATGAAACTGTCACGGATCACCACCTTTTCAGAGTTCTGCTGCACACGGCACTACCACTCATGACCATGACGAAATCCTAATGGTCTGCTGACCAAGCTGCATACTGGCAGATCTCTGTACATGCCTCGAAGCATCTGAATTCTGACCTGCCTGCCAGATAAATCCCATCCCAGAGGAGGCGAGCTCAGATCCTAATTGAAATTTTAAAACTTGAAATGAAGAAAAATACAAGAAAAAGTTACTTAGAAAAGTTGTTAAAAATTAAATGATCTTCAAAATGAGTCCAAACACAATATAACATACAATTTTAATTTACCTGTAAAATTCACTACTCTTATCTTGCCTTAGCAGTTAAATTTTGAATAAATTTTTTTATGTTAAATTCTCTTCCAGCATCCCAAATTAAAATGTTGGATCCCGCCATATACATCCTTACATTTGATTAAGTTAGCATGATCAAATTGTTACAAAAAAAAAAAAAAAATCTTACTTAAGAGAAAAAAAAAATTAAAACTAGTATATGATAAAGAACCAAGTATGGGCTACGTGCCAGTGCCAGTCACACTATCAATAAACTGAAAAGTTAGTTTTATCAATGTACGGAAAAGTTACGATTTTATCGATAAACCAAAAAGTTACAATGTTATAGATATCATCAATATAACAAGATGTTAGTGTTATCAATATTAACGATACATCAAAACGTTACGATATTATCAATATACCAAAAATTTACGATGTTGATGTCATCAATACACCAGAAGTACCGAGTTTACAGTTGAATTTAATATCAATATTATAATTTTTAATATCAAATAGCCCTACTATACATAAGTATACATGGTATTTCTCATGAAAAAGAGAAATAAAATTGTAGAGACTAGGATTCCAACCCATGTTTTACAAAATGTAAGTCCAGTGTTTTACCACTACACCACTTTGTTCAGCCAATGAACTTTTGCATCACTATATGTTCACAACCAGGGAGTCCTATCCCTGCAATAGCCCTCACTGCAGCATTTGTGCATTCTATCAACCTCCCACTTCTTTTCATAGCCAACTCACAAACCATACATGTCCAATCCAAGTCAAGTACAGCTGTGCACACACAACTCGACAAACTAGTTATAATACCCAGCAGAATACATAGGTTTAACCACCAACATACTAAGACAGAGGAAGAATGGTGACATGGCAGACACCATAGAACTCAGAAGCCACTGCAAGTTTCAACATAAATTCACAGAGGAAAACTGTAGCTAAACATGCAGCCTCTCATACGCTAACTTTTGATGCTTGTTAAAAAAAAGTAGGGTAGTTAAGACCTTACCACCCTCAGACAATTAGTGCAGAATAGATGTGATGAGAACCAGAACATCAGTACATCACCAAAATTACACAACCAGCAGGCCTAAACATAAGATGAAACTACCTTGCCACGTAGTCTAACTTCCTGTTAACCCTAGTTCTCTTCTCAGATGCTAGGTGTGCTATTTACATACTGCTGTTTACCACTTAAAAACTGCAGCGTAACACCATTCGCCGCCTGAGGAAAATGGCTTGGCCGCTCACCAGTGCGATAAAATGTATCATCTATTTGGTGTTTACTAATCTGAAAGTAGAGTTCTAAAATCCTTTAACATTTCTATCTAAATGTTAGTTAAGGAATTGGAAGGCTCAAATATAATAAATCAAACACAGATATCAGAAGGACGAGGAAAGATACCGTATTTACCCATGTACCACCCGCCCCAATGTACGACCCATACCCCATATTGTCAACATACTCTCTTGAGAAAAAAATTTTTTTTCACTATTTTGCTTAAATTTAATTTATTTTCGCATAAAAAACGTAATGAAATTATACCCCAAAAGTATACACCCACACCCCATATTAATATGCTCAAATGAAAACATAATTTTTTCAAAATTTTTTAAAATTTAATTTACTTTTACGTAAAAACGTAATGAAATTACACCCCACAAGTATAAATACTGCGTAGCACCACGCGCAGCATGTTATAACAAAGATGGCAATGGCTGGCTGCGCCGCGGAACGTGGGCGAACGATCCATGGCAACGTATGCTGCACTCTGTTAGTTACAAGCTGTAACTGAAGAACGTGCTCAGCCACGCTGTACTGTGGCACATTTTGACGGAGCCACGAAACACTATCTCGGCCTCCACACTGTACTTTGGCGCATTCTGACGGAGCTATGCTACACCATCTCGGCCTCCACGCTGCACTGTGGCGCATTCTGATGGTGCCACGAAACACTATCTCGGCCTCTGCGTTGCTTGTACGTGCGTAGATGCTTGTTCATTGGGCCAAACAAGTCAAATAATAATGTATTATGAATCAACATCGTTGTAAAATGCAGACTTTTTAGAATAAAACAATTCACTAAATTGAGTGGTGCTGGCTTGGCGCAGCTCGGCACGGACCGGCGCTGCCTAGATTGGTGGAGTTTGGCACGCACGTCCCGGAGGCCGGCCATGGCGCCACAAGCTGTACGTACGGCACGTGGGTACAGGACGTAGGCGATGGTAATGCCGGTGTTGTGTATTTACATCTAATAAGCTACAATCTGATGTTATATTGCATACACATATATTTCCTTTGTAATAAACGCTTTCAGCAGTCTGTAATGTATGGTAAATCCCATTTTTCGAGACCTCATTTTTCATCCAAAACCTTGATTTACATGTATGACGCGCACTCCAACTTTTCAATTTGGTTTTTTGGAAAAAAGGTATGGGTGATACATGGGTAAATACGGTAATTGATTACATTATCTGGCCATATTCACACTAGCATAGGCCTAGTGCCCCCCCCCCCCCAAATAAATAACCAACAAAGGTCTTAAAGATTAAAATCAATTTAATATTGAATAATCAGTGCTACTGTTACCAGTAAAATATTCAATGCTTAGCAAATTAAAACTGCTAAAATAGCACTATTTTGCACCTGGAAATCCAAAATTTTTTCGGGGGAGGACCCCGGACCCCTTGCTTGAAGATGTGGGGGGTGATCCTTTATAATATTCGCAGGATAGTCATCCTCCCCCGTCTGAAATTGATAAATTCTGACTATGTGTTACTGATTACAGGTACGGGTAGCTTGAGTATAACAGTATTCACAGAATTACGCCCTCCTCAAATGTCCATTCTAGTTGCGCCTATGCACACTAGTGAAGCAATGAATATTGCATACAGAGTACATGCTATCAACAACAACATAGAATCTACATGAACCTTGCTAGAACAATCAGTACCAAACACTTAAAGCCTTGTGTTTCATACCGTGGAGTGAGGAAATTGAGTCGAGCTGAAGTATGATCCACATCTAACAAGGGCTGATGGCAGTTCTGTATGCGAATGCCATACTTCTTGAAATAATACTCATCAAAAGTCTTGTACTCTGATCCAGGAAATGTTGATTTGGGGCTGAGGTGAGTACATATTTCTGCCACATAGAAGTACTGAAAGAATTACATTACCAAATTATCACAGTCGGTCACAAAATGCACATTTTAACAAATACACTTGAACATATACAATATTGTCAGTTTTCTTGGAAGTGACCAAAATATTACTTCTGATACGTGACAAAGTGAGAAATGATGATCCCTCATTTTAAAGCTAAGCATTTAAGAATAACATACATACATAAATGAACACAAACAAGCATGCAACAAATTCTCTTGGAAAACAAATTATTTTTTTATTCTCTACAAATGTAGTGTATAACTTATTGACACAGTTTACATTGCTGAAAATCAAGCACTGTTCTATTAAACAAACACAAGCCTATCATAGCCACGTTAAATCATTTAGATGATAGGTGTGTAATATTGGCTGTGCAAAAATATGAGCAAGAATTTAGTTTTTATAATCTTTCTGTTAAAAGTCTTACAGTGTAAATGGTGCTATATATTTCAGTATAACAATTCAAGTATATCAAGTAGGGCTGTGCAGGAACTCAAATTTTGAGAAAAACTTTTGGGAAAACAATTATTTTCCTCCTTACAAGACCAATTGCACATTATAATTTTTAAACATATGTAAACATACTCATTCCTTACAGCAACTTTAAAGCACTACCCTATTTTGAAAACAGAAATTAGCAAGATGAATTCAACTATCACGAAAACAAACCCATAGCTACCAACTCTTCCGACTGAAAAACCAAACAATCATTTTCAGCCAAACTTTTTTTTTATACGTAAAACACAAACGGCAGAAAAACCATCCAGTTTTACAGATCTCATTTTCATGCAAAATAATTCAGCGTAACGATCTGCTTGGCAATTTTATCGTAAGTAATACTAAGAAATATCCATAAGGATTTCATTTATACGAACCAAAAAACCTATTGAACCCTTCTCTGCTGTTAAAAGTAGAAAATGGATAACATTTTCATAATGATGCTAAAGTTCTGCTGCAACACCATTTCTCTGACCAATCAATACTGATGCATTGTCAGAACCTTACAGGTATGGAATAGTTTTTTAAAGTACTGAGCAACATTTTTCCAATATTTTTCCCAGTTTAAGCACTTTCTAATGGAACAATTTAAAGCAAACCCATTTTGAATTGTGACTCTTTCGCACTAAAATAGGTCACTACAACTCAGTAAAGTTCGGAATCATCATTGCTTCCTTAAGGAGCAATTTAAAATAGAACATTTTCCAACATACCAGACATAAAATTTTGATGTTCACTTGCCATTTATACAATTATTGGAGTGGTTTTTGTATGCACACAAACCATATTTATTAGCTTAATCACTCTTGGGGAACATTTCTCTGAACAAAGATCCAGCATGATCTGAAACTACACTGGCAGGTTATGTTCGATAACGAAAGTTGTAAAATAACATTCAACTCTAATAACTTTAAAAATGGTCACTTTGAGCACTTTTTAAAGCATTTCTTGCGTGTTTTGCTGTTCATTCAAGAACTCTTGAAGTATTTTTTACCCTGGTGCGAAAGAATTGTTAAACATGCAACCGAAACACAAAAAGCATGATTCCATTCTAAATTTAAAACTTCTAACACACATACCGTAGTTTCTTTACTGCAACATTTTGAAAATACTTGGTTTTAAAATTCATTTTCTGTGTACTCATCATTTTTTTATGTGAATAGCCTGTGAATGCTTGAAAAAAAATTAATAATCCTGTCTGCATAGTAAACATCATAATAGACACTGATACACAATTTTAGGTATTTCACATACACTGAAATTTTCCATTGCTGACAACGTTCAACAAGATTTTATACTGTCCCGTCTGCCTCATGTATGGGTCATAAAATAAACAAAGTGTGTTACTCTTAGATTTCAATAAATACTTAACGATTTCAGCAGAATACACAAAATGAAATGTTTTCTTATGATGAAAACCCTAGGCAACTGTACAATAGTATAGTAGTGCTCAAAATCAAACACTGTACAGCGAAATTGGGAGACTTGGCAGCTATGCTGATCAGTTTACCAATTACAATGTTGTGGAGTGTTAGTTCGACATCCATGCATAAGCTACATGTTTTTGAGTACAATAATGTAAACTTGAGTGGATGCTATCATCAGTACCAACAGTAACATCAACACCTCTGTCCACACCGAACCTATCAATAACCTATAGTATCTGTACTTTGAACGCTACCACCCATATAATACAAAAAGTCACTACCCTACAGCTATGCTACAAGGGAAAAAACGCATATGCTCCACCCAGAGTGACCTAAATAAACAATGCGACTAGATAGCCAGAGCATTCGTCAACAGAGGTTACCCCAAACCAATTGTTCACTAACAGATCCAAAATGCCATTACAAACACAAACAAACAAACCAAAACCATCAATTCAGACATCCTCCTGGTTGTTCCTTACCATGAAGGCCTAAACCAACTCAAGACCACACTTAACTCTGGACACAAAAACCTAGCTGCTTTACCAAAAACACAGAACTTGTTTTCAAAACCTCCTAGATTGGTTTTCAAACGACCACCCAACCTCTGCAATAAACTAGTCCGTCCGAAACTCCCACCAACCACAACCTCTAGCAAAACAGTCACGCCCAGAGGTTCCTACCTTTGCAATAGTTCTCGCTGTGGTTCCTGTGCAATTCATCAGCCCTCTACCTCCTTCAACAGCAGACTCACAAACCACATATATCCCATCCAAGCAACTAAAACTGAGCTACAAAAAACACGATATCCCAACTCAAGTGCAAACACTGTGATGCAGAGTATATAGGCATCATCATAAACACTCTGAAGACAGAGAATGAATGGCCACAGAGCTGACACAAACCAAGTCTTAGCTGGACGCAACATCTGTCCACAAGAAAAGCCAGTTGCAACTCTTGCAGTTTCCCACAATAAAGATTTTGACTCCTGCCATAGCACCAGAATTGTAAAATCCTTGCCATCTCCTTTCAGCAGTTCAGAACTCATGACGCTGGTAACTGGCCCATCAATACATTACAAAATCTAGACAGCTCCCAAGCTTCAATATCAGATAATTCCATATATCTACCCTCACCCCACTGTCCAATAGAAGCTATCACAACCAGAGACCTACATTACTGCCCCCACGTTTGAAATTTATGTCACGCTCAGTTTTTCTTCTGGCAGCTAGGCTTACAGTAAACCGCACAAGCTGCCTCCTGAGGAAGTCAGTTTGATGCTGGCGAAACGTCGTGATCGCACTTCCGCAAAACAATGTGACAATGTGTATTATCCCTTCATGTGTGTGTACCTGTTAACAGTTATCATCTACAAGTACTTGTATCTCTGTCTTTTATATTACTTTGTTAGCCTAGCATCCTAATTACCGCCATTCTTAAATTTGATTACATTTTAAGCTCAATTATTTTATTAAAATGTAGTTTCCCAGGAGTGCCACCCTATATACTATATATATTTATGCTTAGGTTTTGTTTGACGATACTATTTTAAGTCGAGGTTGCAACTCTCAACATACCAGGAGCAGAGTACGACACTGACATTGGCATGTTTCTGTGCATAACTGTAATAATGTGTTTTGTCTAAACCTCAGTGCTCAGCAAGAGCAGAGACAACACTATCAATTTAAAATAATGATCCTTTGTCTTGTGTAATTCCTAATTCAGAGCCATTAAAGGAAGCTTTCCATGTGTATTTCCTACGTGCTAACAAGTTGTACATCTCGGTTGAAACCTAAGTACATAAAGTGTGCTGAACCAGCATTGTTGCTAAAACAAATTAAATATTGAGTGTGATTAATAACGGTGAGCTGTGAGTCAATTCCACTATTGATAACGTAACACAACTACCGTCGGGGTGCAAGAATAAAAGAATAGTAAGAAGAATAATTATGTTTCCATGTAACGTTATTTAAGTTATTGTATAGGTAACAAAAAACCATAAGTCTAAGGGAGTACTAAGTTCCACATAAGTATGTATTAAATTTTATAATATACTAATAGTGCTTGGGCTATTTGGAATCAGCACGTGATTTTATGGAAATTATTTAAGTAACCTTTTTGTGTAAAATCGTAGTAACGTCATTTATTTAAATTTTTTTGATTTGTGCTCAAAGATGCTAAGGTATGAGGATTAGTGGTCAGACAGGCTGGTGTCTCAGAAGAAGAGGACAATGAGCGAAGGTGGTTGGGTATTTTTCTATGGAAGTTACGTTGCACAAGAGTGTTGGAGTGAGTGTGAGTGAGAGATTTTGGTCAGCGTTTAACATTGAGGTCTTTAGCACTGGTGAGGGGTGACATGAGGTGAGTATGATGCAGCACCAGAATGAAAGGGTGGGGGAAACGGAGATTCCCAAAAAAACCCACCGACCAACGGCATTGTCCGGCACAAATCCCACATGCGAAAATCCGTGGTCCGACCCTGCCGGGAAACGAAACCGGATTTTAGTGGATTTGGTGGGCGGCGAATAGTCTGACCCCTTGGCCTCTTAAGAGTGTTGGAGATGACAAACTTTCCACAGGACATGAGCACCAAACATTTATATTTACAGTTGGTTATTCATTGCAATTTTGTAACATGTCATTAAAAACGTGAGTCTAATTGGTAACTTTCTGGAACTTGTAACAATTTGAACACATTAGTCATGCACCCAAAATAAATTGTTGCTCTACGGAGAACATTTCCGGAAGTATGCCATTTTTTTATGTGACTGCACAAGTGGTGAACCCCGTTTGGACAGCGCCTTTGCCTTCTTCTTGTGTTAGCTTCCTTCTGTGAAACAACATGCTGCAGTAGTTGTGAAAATAAGCAGGTGTGCAAGGAAATGTAGCTCAGGTAGGTTGTGGCACACGTCCACGTGAACGTTACCAATGTTAAGTTTAACAAGTCTTTACTTTACTTTCTGTTTACGGAATGTTCTCGGCAGACGAACACATGGCTCACCAGTAATTGTTGATATAAATTTCAAGTTTCTGTCTCCGTCAAGTGGCTGATGTAACGTCAGAATGTACTTGAAGTGAAACAATAAGCACAATAAACTGAAGGTACCAGAAGAAAAAACTGAGTACAGATTCCTTTAAAGACGATGGCTCCCTTGCACGAAACCCATGATAAGAGTGTGCCTCCGTTAGCTGAGCCATAATATGGGACACTGGTACGACCACAATATGTATGGTTTTAAAAATTCTCATACTTCAAGCGAAGCCGCTGAACTTCATTCACTATTAAGCACAGGAACTACCAGTATATTACTGGTACAATATTTCTTGTTATCACAATGACAATATTGATCACACCTTTATTGTTTATCACTGTCAAACAAATTGCCTTGTTTCTATTATTAGTGCTGAAGTATTTATTTATTTTTTGCAAACTGGGGGATAAAAATATACAGATGATAATTACAACTTTATAGTACATTTTCCACATTCTGTTGTGAAGCGACCAGCCTGCGCTTGGGGTATACTTTTTCAATAAGTCAGTTGTATTTCTAGAGTTTTTGCTCAGTCTCTGTTAATGTTTATTTGTTTGCATAAATAATGCTAACAAGTGTTACTGACACTTCAGAACCAAGAGCTGGTCAGCCTAGTATCAGTAAGGTGTAGGGCATGGATGATGCATTTATTAATGTCAAAAGCCCCGGTGAGTTGCTCGGCCACCGTACTTTAAGATATTGCCTGTAAATCATTAAAATCCTAGTGTTTCTACAATTTTTGTAAGTCAATAAAAATTGTTTCAATATGAGGATTTCATGTTTGTTGTCGTATGCCTAATAATTTTCTAAGTAAGTCATTTAGTTAAATAATGTAAAGATTATAATTTTGCTGAACAAGAAATCACATAGAAAACCCACTCTGAATGTAAAACCGCTATTGGGCCTGGCGAAACAGTACAGTAACAGAAAACAGCGTCTGGATGCAATTCCTAGTGATAAGATTTCTTATTGAAGTATTTTAATGTTAAATAATGTGTTCTCAAGTTTTGAATAAGTTAAAATTGTTCTAAGTTCTCACTGTTCGGACGACACGTGAATTTAAAGCAAATATGTCTTGTGTGGACTTTTCTGAAACGGCATGAAATTTCAAGCAACTTTGACTTTGGACTCTTGGACATTTTACGAGAAATTGATCCTTTAAAAGTTATTGCAGTTGGCAAATTTTGGTGTTTATTCTGAAAATATGTAGATGAGTTCAGCCAGCCCGGCCATGGTGCCGCGGGGGCGATACTGATAGGGGTTCACATAGGATACTGCAAGGTGTACGGCCGGCAATGTCCGATGCCAAGATTTTATTTAATATAGTTTTATTGTAATAATTATTTACTAAAATATTTGAAGTCAGCAGTATTTTGCCGATTTTTTGGTGGTTGTAGTTTGTTTAACTTGTATCCAGACTGGTTATTTAATCTTGCTCTAGAAGATTATAGAACATTTTAACCGGAAGGTAGGCCGCCATGGTATCTGGGGACGCCATTGTAGTCGCCGTTGGCGGTCACTTTGTTCTCGACTGCCGAAGAAGCCGGACGTGTGCCATGTTGTGCGAGTTTCGCACGTGGTAAGCCGGGGGGCGCAAACGGTAGCCATGGGGCCGCGATGGAAGGTGGTGAAAAGACTTGCTAGAACTTTCAATTATTAACTAATATTGCTTCTTCGGATGTAAAGTTACAGCCATATCAACCGCGTGGCCAGCCCACCATTGGTTCATGATTTGAGTTTAGCACGTGCTATTTTTATTTTAGTTGGTTTTCCATTTAGTTCAGTTTCCTTCAATTTAAATTTTATGTTGTACAAGAAGTTTGTACGTGCCGATGTAAGCGCGGTTGCATGATTTTGTGACAAAACAAAGTAATAAATATGGGCTGTTGAATTAACCATGGGTTTGAATGCGTTATGCATGCGTCCATCCTTCGATACCACGAACCCTGAGATAAGAGCAGCTCTCCGCTGAGACCGGAGCATATATGAGGACTGATCAAATCACTATTTTTCTTTGTGGAACATTGTAAGCAAATAAGCGGGGCTAGTATCGTCTATTCTGTCGGCGCTGGGAGAAGAAGAAGAGGCAGCGCGAGCCACCACATTTGGCGCCGCAATGCGTGGGGCCTGAGCTAGAAAGGTGTAGTACAGCTCAAGGGGTGGATGCGTTGCTCGACGATCTAGGCAAGTAGACGTCCAAGCAGAGGCCTGCTCCAGACCGACAACGAGTGAAAAGGACATTGTGGGACTGTTTGATAGTCGACGATTTTACAACTAGTACTAACCACCACAAACCTGCTCGTCTAGGCAAGGGCGTTGCGTGAGAAAAAGGGAGGTGAGCCGGGCAATCGGAGGTTATGTTGGCAAAGGCAGTATGTTATAGGTTAGTTTTTGGCAGGTGACCAGCTGAAAATAATGTTTAGGCCGTTAGAGATCTTGTGCTTGTGTGTGAAAATATGTTGCCATTTTATTTGAGGTCGTTGTGTAATGTAGTGCACCACTATTGTCATTGTGCTAGGTGGTGTTGAGTTGTATGTTCACATGCCACTACACTGTCTCAATTCCAGTGAGAAATAATTATTGCTTCCTGCCTGAAAATTCCTGAAAGTAAAAATACAAATCAGCACACCCCCAGTTTCAAAACATTGAACCAAATATTAAAATTATACAGAAGTAAATGTTTCTGGAGTCAATCCTTGCTACAGCTTTGCCGACAGGCATGTCTACAAATTTCCATTACGGGAAAAGGGAAAGTAATAAATTTCAAGTTGAGCCATAACAGCTCGCTGAAGGTACTAGGAATTTGTTTAAACGATCTGGAAAAAATCTTCAAAACTCAGAACTTAAGATGCAAAACCACCACAGGGCAAGCATCTTCTGTCAACATATACGCTCAAGGCAATAGAAACAGGCAAGCTAGTTACCAATGAGAAAATGCAATGTTTAGAGAAACTGATATATTTTCTCTTTATATAAGCTTCCTCCACACTCGTTTTTACAAACCACATTGTGATGCCACACACAAACTCTAAATTTCACAATCAGACCTTCATAACATTTAAATACTACAAAAATTACACATCATGTCCGTAAAAGCCAGAATTATTATACTAAAACAATATATAAATTACACAGGCACAATTTTCACTTAACCAGTTTACTAAAACTCCAATCTCGTTAATCCTCACTACCAAATCAATAAAAGTGCACTTAAATTATGTACTGCCATTTCACAAATTGAAGAGCTCGTAAATACACAGTTTCTCTCCCACAACTTCCCGCAATTAAGTTAACATCCTCATTCGTTCTTTCTATCCTTAACACCTCCCTTTTGAAGAACTCTATCCAACGTCGAATTCATGTCTCAAAACTCTTGTCGGCAGTCCAACATGGGGCGCAAAGTTCTCTACTTCAGTTGCGTCGAACCATAGTCGACACGATAATGCTGAATATACCTAAGTGTTCCCAATTAAGATTCGGGGGCAGTTGAATGTTCCAGATGGGAAATGGTGCAGTAACCACTGCAAAATTCACCATACGTCCTCGTCGACGGCGACCCTAACTCACACAAGATCGCCGCAAGCTAACATGAAAATAACAGTGGCTCTTCTTCTCTGCCAATCTGCCATGAGGCTAAGAGAAGTTACCTCAAAGTGAACATGCCTAAGCACGATGCCAGCATCGTAGCCTGATGACCTGACCCCAAACCACAGGTCGGTCACTACCATCACTTTTGCGACTGTCTTACTAGGGCTGCTATATCGGACTGGGCGCTCGTCAGCGCCCCTTCTCTCGTCGTCAATCCTTCCCCTTATACCCCTTCCATTGCCGAGACCTCGTGAGCTCCCCCCTCCTCCAAGTCCGCCCCTGCACGGCCGTTAGAGGGGAAGAGCATGCAAATGGGGCAGCCATGAAATCCCGGATTACTCAAGTATATCACCATTAAAGCCAACCCGACGGAATTGCCGTCAAACTCGACCCAATCTCAGGAACAGGAGGTTCAAAATTCCCTAAGAATCCAACTAAAGATACTCCAAAGAAAAATATACTCAAAATCCAAATCAGCCAAACAAAACAAACTCAAAAAAACAACCAACCCAACACAACGTCCCAAAATAATTTGAAAACAGCGACCCGGGAACCAGACCACCTGCTCAAAGTAGAAGTGTAAGCATACACACAAATGTCCAAACACACACACACGTATGAACACATACTTGTGTGTGTGCACATGTGTGTTTTCCAGCTACAATTTGTACATTGTTGTGTACCGCGTACGGAATTCAAACCGTACTACAGCACAATGGTACATACAAGAGAAGTAAAACAACTGGGAGTCACCATAAGATCGGGGAAGGAGGGGGGTCGAAACAGCAGAGTTGCTAGACTACCAATGTAGGAACACACGGACCTTTAAATGCAAACATTATATTAAACACATGATTTACAGGGATTTACAATTCAGCAAACAAAGAAAAGCTCTTATCAAATCGGACAGAGGAAAGGAACCTACCCGAGTGGGATTCATTACATGAATAGTCCAATAGATTACATGCTTACCGTATTTCCAGCTGGAATGAAGGAGAGGTGTGAGCCTGCCCTAGTCCCGCTAGCGACCGACTGTCCGGAAGGCAAAGGCCGCAAAGGGGAGAGGACGGGTGCGTGCACACGTCAATAGTGGGAGGAGAAGGCAACTAGGATAGCAGCGCACACGGCGGTGGCGGCGAGAACAACAGTCCAAGGCGGTGATTTCAAAACTTCTCAGTCTTTGCTCACTCAGGCTACAGGCCACCAGAGTTGATTGAAGAATAGTTTAACTTATTTACAATTATTGGGATGACATCATTATTTATAAAATTTTCATTTAAAAGACAAATATTACTGACAGTGGGGGTGACCTGTTCCATCTTACTCGACCTCTAGGCACGTCAATCGCATGTCCTAGTAATTACGACGTTGGGCTGAATTTGACCCCCTAGACAGAACAAAAATTCTCCAAAAGTTTCATTAAAATTGTGTTTAAACATATTTACGGAACTGGAAATAATAAATTTTATTAATTAAAGCAAAATATTACTCAGCCGCCACAGTATTGTCACAGCAACTTGAAAGACAACAGCAGCATCTCGCAGTTGCCTTGAACTAAACAATGAAAGTTGGTTGTCGGTAAATACACATTTTTTTTGCACTATATTGACTTCTTGGCATGAGCCGCATGTGATGATGTTTCGACAGTCACAGCTGCCATCATCAGGCAGTCTGAAGATCTGCCAGAAGCCAAGATAATGCAAATAATGGCAGCGAAAAACTGCACTCTATAACACATATTTTAATAACAAAACCAGGAAATATTACTCAAAGTTATCTTTGCAACTAAAATGGTACCACGCCCTGCTTCAGGCCCTCGTATTTCAAGAACAGACACAATGGACGACTTGAAGTACACGCCCCCTGACGTCACCACAGGGTAAAAGTACTGAGGGAAACAAACTTGTTTACAAACATGCTGATTTGTTAGTTGGTAATTGCAGAAAGAAAAAATGTTGGGCATTCGTAGATTTGCACGCAAGGGTAAAAAATAGTAGTTTCTACTTCATGGTTAAGATACGAAAATACATAAGATTAATGTTTACCTGAAAAAACCGGCAAATCCCAAACAAATAATCAAGTTTCTTGATGTACATCTCATTCGGGACATTTGACGCCAAACAGCTAAATGAAGGTTATGTTCGGCTGCGGTATCCATGGAGATAGGAATTGTTTCCCACACCTGACTGAAGCTACGCCTCTTTTCAAGTCGTCCATTAAAGACTGCATCAAAAGTTGCGCGAAAAGCCAAACAGGTAAGTCACTTATAAATTCATTTTGACAATGCTTTTTCTCTAATAAAGTAATGTACAGTATGTCAGTTATCTATATGTGTTGCAATTAAAATACTCATTCACAAGTTTCTAAAATTGTGTGTTATATTAACACAATATATTATGGGTGTAAGAAAAACTAACATATTTTTGCCCTAACATACGACGACGTTTTGGTCTCCTAATGGTTTATTAAAATAATTGTTCGTGGAATATCAAGCTAAGAGCAAGAGGCCTAAATTAATGAAGAAAATCTAACAAAAAAATTTATTTTTTAACAATACGTGGTAAGTACTTGTTGCTACCTCTTGGTGTGATAGGTTCCTCCAGGAGGCTGGGGTTGCTGGCTTAAATAAAATTCTATGGGTTGCCTATCCCTGAAGGGACGTGATGCTGTGTCGCAGCACAGGGAGCTGAGTGAAGCCATGTAGTGTTCACACAGGCATGTCAAGGGGGTAGTTTCTTACTCAATACATGGGATAGTAATTAATTTAGCCAATAGTTCCTTAATTATGGCATGCTTGAATCCTGAAGGTGGGCGGGGCTCTTGGAGAGCTTTGTTCCGAAGTTATTGTACACACTGAGAGCGGGAAGGAGATACTTGGGTCAGCGACTTGAGCAAGCTAAACAAAGTGGGTGCTATCCTAATCATACTCCGCAGAATCTGAATGGCAGAGTCCGGATTTCATCTCCTGGGACGTTTGGATCGTTGTAGTGCTTCGGGTATCACTGCGGTGACCTCGTGCTGGACTATGCCAGGTTTGCGATACTGCACGCACAGATCGTGTAATGTGGGTTTCCGCTCTGGCACCTTCTGTGGAGGGGGTATGAGTCCCGTCAGATAAGGTGCCGGATGGACCACGTGATAGCGTTCGAACGCAGCTTTGGCTTTACAATCCTAAAGAGAAAGTATCTTGTCGGGACTTAAATCTAATATAAAGATATCTATGTCACACATTTAAATGATGAATGCACAAAAAAGTTCAGTTTTAGATTGTATTTACATGTTTTTCCAACACTGAGTCACTAATCATAATATACTGTTCCTTTTGGCACTACTATTAACAATTTTATACAATTCACACTCTTAACTCTAGACACGTGGTGGAGCCTTGCGCATATGAAAAACACTGATTTCTGCTTACGGTGCACCGCGTGGTGACCATAGATATATTAACATAGGGTGCGTTCCTTATTTCATGTCACATACCCGACATGGAAGAGTTAGGCGACACAATCCTCCCTCTCGAACCGTCCAGTATGTTACAAAAAGGGGGTCGAGATGGGCAGGGTCCAGTGCTCCCTTCACAAGAACTACCTGGAGGAGGTAGGGGGGTTCCCTTCACAAGAAACGCATACAGTAAGTAATGTCAGATGGAGAGCTCCCTTCATTATAAGCCAGCTCCGAAGGATAGCGGGGCATTCCCTTTACAAGAAACGGACCCAAAGGGATGGGAGTGCTCCCTTCACAAGAAGTGCCTCCCGGCTATAGAGTAGAGGTGAGTCCGAGCTGCCAGTGAACTGAAGTGTAGGACCATCTGTGTCCCTTTTATACCCAAGCCTGGGGGATGAAGTCCCGTTAGGTGGGTGGCAAAGATGGCGGCCAAGAACTAGGCTGTCTGCAACTGCAGGCATGCCACACTGGCACAATCGAGTGACTCTCTCATAGCATCACGTAAACAAACTTCCCTACTAGAATCATAACGCTCGTGTTGCCGTTTTAATAACTAAAATATTACACAAGACCATTTATACTATCACTAAACATACTTACAAACAATAATAAACAAATACAATTCATATTTCATGTACATACTCTCCCGTGATCGTTATTAAAGCACTTTATAGAGTCCGTGTACGGGGTTGGTAACACTGACAAGGCGCTCGGCCGTATTTATAAACAAGCATGGCTATAGGTTACAAAAGGTTGAAAAGGCATCAAAATATGAAAATAAAATATAGGCAAACATTTATAAGTAATTAAATATTAGGTATGTTACATAAAATAGAAACTTCATCATCATGACTAAGTGCAACGCAGCAATTGGCAAAGGCGTGGGACAAGACATAGTACCTTCAGGCTTAAATAGTGAATGTTAAAAATTGGGGGGGCGAGAGTTAACATATTTAAATAAGCGATGGCGTGGCGTCAACTCCACAGCAGCAGTAAATATTGTTGTGCCACTCAATCAGTCATTTATACAATTTGTTCAAAATTGTTATACCATGTGAATAGTGTAATGGTAATTCCAGAATAGTAATTTTATTTGTATTTTTGTGAAGACTGAGCATTGAAAGACTCTGCTAACGTCAGATTTTAATTGAAATTTAATGATCATTAAACCGCTCCTACCACTGCTATAATTCTCAATTATATGTCTGATGTAATTAATATATTCATGTATCTTATTAGAGTCTCTCTCTCACTCGCAATACCGCAGTAGTTTTAATGATAATCTAAATATTGATGATAAATTTTAACCTTAATTCTAATATTTGTGTAAATTTTAGTATTGTTAAATTTATTTCATTTCGTTGTGATGTTTACTATATATTGTCTATTATTTCAGTTGATTTAGTAATTATAAGTCTTTGAGAATTGTTTTATTTAACTAGTGCTTTGGAGGTACAGAAGTTTTCTTTTGTGTACTTCGACGAAGTTCGAGACCTCTGTGCACGTGGGCGTAAGAAAAACGACGCCTAGCCGTGAGAGAGTTCCCTGAAGCGAGCCGATAGGATTGGATGTGAGGCAGGACCTGGCCAGCTGAACCAATTGTTTCGTCCTGCCAGCATCTTAAGTTAGGCTCAGGGAGATTCTAGGGAATAATATCTTCTCATTTGAGTCGCCATTTTAAAAGAGGCCAGCATAATTTTGCTTCATTTAGCTTTGGAAAGGATTTGAAACCATCATGGGTTGACTACTGCGAGTCGTAAGATAGCCATGTAACTAACTAAAAACAACCTTTGCTTGAGTATGTGCTATCTTGTTTTAAACAACGTACCAAATGTTAAATGTTACATTGAACTGTGTTGTACGAATTGGCTAAAGTTACTAAGACTAACCGATTTATATGCAGTGCCAATTTTAATAATTTTAAAATTTAACGTCTACATTAAATTTCATGAGTTCAGCAAGCATAAAATATGTTAGCCAGACTAATGCAAACCTGGAGGTTCTAGGATTAAGAACTCGTATATCTACCGCTGAGAACAACTTCAATATTTCATTAACTAGCCGAGGTCAATATTTTTTTTTATTCCCTGAACTCAATACATCAATGTTGTAAATATTTTTGTTTCTAAGCTATGTGTTCTGCCGAGAGTGAGAGAGATGTTTTTGGAGATGTTTATTTCATTATTTCATTAAATCAATCAAAATTTGATTTTCTTCTATTTTCTTCATTTTCTCAATTGAAGGGTTGTGTATGTACTACATAAACCATCCAGAAACGACATAATAAGAAATGTATTGGTAAGCCAGGGTTTTACATGCGCCGTCTTCGTCATTAATTTGCACATATCAAGATTGGTTAATTTTTATGAATTCACCCATTTACACTCACGTAACTACAAACACTAGTTCAGAAAATATTCCATTACACTATCTTTATACTAATAGCAGTACAAAAGAAAAAAAATATTATGAATAAAATAAACACAGATGTGCTGAAGATGAACACTTCTCACTGACAAAACATAGTATACAGAAAGGTATTCAATACAATGACATGAAAATGTAAAGTACCTGTGGCTGATCTTGATTGCGGTACCATGGCATTATGACAGCATCATAGTACTTGTTGGCATCAAAATCAAAACCAGTACGCTCCTCTTCAGGTACTGGCTGGGGCTTCAAGTCACGATTCTTGTATATGCGGTCCAAAAACTGCCAATCTACTTCAACTTTCTCTTCCTGCCCTAGACACCAAAATTCAAGACGAAACATTGCATGAAACATGTTAATTCTGGACAATATCAGCATTATGATACAGAGTACATAAATTTTAATTCAACTGGAGCAAGAACAATGCAGGGTGAGACCAATCTTCTTTTTTGTTTGTGTTTTGGATACCAGATAATCAATACCAATTCAATCAATTTATAACTTGTCTGCACTTGTGAGTAAAGTAAAACTTCAACAGTCAAAGTGTCAAACTACATAATTTTAACATCATAGTATGCTATCATCCTTACACTATACGTATTTAAAATTTGGTTTTACGTTTGTTCCATAGAAAAAAAAAAATAGAAAATTTCTTGTGGTTAGCCTGGTTTCTCTTATCACCTCTCTCCCCCTTCCCTACCACCACCACTCAACCCTTCCTACACAAACACATGCACACACACACCCCATAGTTTAGCAAAGCCCAGAGCTACTGTAGTAGAATCTCATAGATAAGAAAAGGCAAAGGTAATTACCAGCTGCTGAATATCTGTCTGAACTTATCTTATCAATGTAATGAATTACTATTAATTTATTAGTGATTACTGATTATTAATCAATACCATGCTTTTATACACAAAATATAACTAAATATAACTAAAAACAATGCTTAGTTTCATTAATGGTACAATAACAGTAATTGCTACAATTTTCAATTATTTTTTCTTTTGGACCTATGTAGAAAACTGAATATAATCATAAAAAAAACTTATTTAAAAAAATATTTTGCATATCATATGAAGTCATACAAATTGTTAGAGAATGACACCTGTACATCTTTCTAGTTTAAATTGGTGAGCCGTTAAAAGGAATTAAAAATATTCCTGTCAGTGATTTTGAATTGTTTTTTACACTGTTACTTTTTTTAAAATGAGCTGGCACATCACTTTCCATATTTTTCTTAGTCTATTTGAAGGCAACCTCTGTGCAAAAGTTTGTCAAACTCTGAGTTGGTAAGGTAAAACATTTGTTATTAAATTGTGTTGAATTGTCGTGGACTTGCTCAAACACTAGTTTATGGCAATTTGTGAAGCTTAGACATTCTAAAACATCCACGTGTTGTTTTATAAGGTTTTTTTATAATTATTCAATTATTTTGTGTCTATCGTCCAACGTTTAACTTCTTTTGTTAACCGAGTCAATTACAGTAATTAAAAAATTAAAAATGATCTGAACCACAAAATGGGTGGGGGGGGGGGGACAATATAATTACAGTTACTTAACAATGATAAATAAAAAAAATCAACGTACTAGTATGACTATGTGATCAATACTGTCAACCTATGTATGGTGCACAAGCCTAAGAATAAGAATGAACTGACAAATATCACATAAAGTTGCTGCAGAATCTAAAGACTTTCAACTGTTCTACAATTTTGCGCTCTTTTTTTTTTTGTGTGGTGTAAAAATTATTGATGTGGGCAACCTCCTGCGAACGTACTCATTATTTTGAAAGATCTATGTACAGTAAAACTCTGTTAAGAAGTTTCTGAAGGGACTGAAAAATTCGAACTTATTAAAAGGGAAAAACTTCTTAAAAGGGTAAATTTACAATTGTAGTAATGGAAGTGATAAATATAATTCAAACTTATTATAGGGGAAAACTTTATAAATGGGAACTTCCTAACAGAGTTTTACTGTAGAAGGAAAAAAGTTATCCTTCCAAGAAAGGTCCATCGTGTGGACCAGTTTAACACTGTTTACTATATTGTCACAAAGTAATTTTAAGGTTTTAGTTTTTTTTTGTTAAAATGCCTTAATTTTTTTCTTCAGATCCCTGTTTTAAATTATGTGTGACTTTGAATTCTAATTTTTATTTAATAACGGCTGTGTATCATTAATAGTATTTTAGAGTATCTGTCTAATTTTCTCCCTTCCCCCCAATACATCAACACCTGAGATAGGCGACTGTTTCACATACGGCCTTGATACAGCCAAGGTCCGAGCTGTGAGTCACACGTATGTAGTCACACTATAGAGAGTTACTTATCAGTCTACAAGTTGTATCTTGAACCCCCCCCACCCCCAATTCTATTTAATAGAGTAAATTTGGTAATGTGTTACTATGTAAAGTAATCTGGCGTTTAATGTGCAGTTGATAATAAAATCCCTAATATGTATGAATTTTAAAGATAAAGTTTTGTGTATAACATTCCCTTCGTCACAGAATCCGTCCCTTGTTTGTTTTGATTTTATAACAAAGATTATTGTAATTATAATTCTTTGAGGGTCATTTATTGTAAAGCTATTTGCTCAGTGTGCAAGCTGATGAATCACTTATGTAAACTATTTGAGTTAACACAGAGTTGTTTTGAACTAGACTTTATTCGTATTTGGCTTTATTTAATTTATTACTCCTGATACGTATGATTATTTTCCCTTAGTGAAGTGATTAACGAATAAGTAAACGTACAGCCATACACTATTTGTTTAGTAAGTAATTATTTGTAGATATTAAGAAATAATTGCAGTCCTTGAAAATATCCTATTCCCCTATTTGAACCATGTTTACCTCTCGCTACCTCTATGTTTTGGTTTTGCTACACCGGTCTTTGCTACAAAGTTTAGTTTTGTGTATTTTGAGGCATGCAATCTGGCTTATAACGGATTGGTGGTGGATAGCTTCCCTTCCCCCAGGTAACACGTGTCGTGTTAGTTTACCCTCTTTTAAGTTTAAGGGTTATCCCAGATTTCTCCAGCATCTAGATAGATAGATAGATATATAGATAGATATGTATATGTATGTTTATTTTGTATCCAGTTTTCCTTTACCTAATTCTTTTTTATCCATTACAATATAGCAATTTTGCCAGTACCAAGAAAAATTAACACCACATGCAAGAAAACTATACAAACATAAATGATACAACAAGTTCTCACTGTCACACTACTATCTACATTTAATCGTCCTGAAACAATCTGGTATTTACTGTACAGCTTTTCCCATAGCAAAAATCAAGTTTATTGACAGACAGATCAGTTTAAAAGATTACTAGGGCTCTCTTCTTCTGTACAACCAATTCCACTGCTTCTACATGAACAGCTACATACATTTAACAAAATTTTCTACACAGTAAAGATTCCCTATACAAATCCCACCACTCCTCTCGATTTTGAATTATACTACTGTGAAGTTCCCGACCTTACCAGCAGGTTTCCTTTTTGGTTTACAGCTTATGGTATGTTGTTTTAGACTTTAAAAAATACCGGGATATATAGTTTGCTTGTCAAGGCCAAAGTACAAATGCCAAGTCCGTCATTGACAGTTTTTTTTCTTATGTGCGAATTCAAGAAAGTTATGTAAATAATAATTGTTTTTCTGGAAGAAACTACACTAGACCCCCGATTTTACGAATTCTCACGGTTCCTCTCATCGCATTCGTAAAATCGCTACCTTCGTAAATTCGATAGCGGCTTATTTTTGCCCCCCCCCCCCAACTTAACAGAAAATTTTAAAATTGCATTTTTTCTGCAAAGTGTCTCTAGGCTCCGACTTCCGTAGCGTTTTGCGGGAAATTAATTAACGTAATAATGTAAACATAAATTGATATCAGTAGCCAGACGTCACACTGTTGAGCGGTAGATATG